>CM065923.1:35473311-35683311 GCA_033439105.1 Magallana nippona | reverse complement strand
GCAAGTGTGAGTATTGAAAGGGATGGAATCTTACTAGAATCATCTTAAATTTTAACAATATATTTTGGTAATGAATAATATTTTTTTCTATATCATTTTATCACTTTCAGGCAATTTTTCCTGCAATAAGTGAAAGCTTTTGGATATATTTTATTGACTATAGTTTGGCTTTCCATTAGAAATATTATTAATTGTTGTAAAGCTAATTTAAGCCAATACTCCTGATCAGATCAAAACAACTATGTAAAAGAAAGCTAATGTAATAAAAACCTCTTGTTAGGATAAATAGAAAAATGTGTTATCATAGAAATCCTATTTATATGGGTAGTAGGGTATAATATTACTGACAGTCTTTTACACTGGTTCACCCCTTGACAAAACAGAACAAATCACAGATTTTTCTGAGTGCTTTGCTCACTCAGTCCTATTACAGTATAGAAGGGATGAAGCTTTGAAACATTAGGTTATTAAGCTATTCTAGCATGTCTCTCTGAGTTTGTAAGAAGAGTTTGCAGATGTTGGTTGACATGACTCAAAGACATTATTTCTCTGATTAGCAACCATGCTCAAATGGGGTATTGGTTCATTGAATAGGAACAATGGATGGGAGGCATTGTAGAATGGGTAAAGCATTGTGTGATGTGATATTCCAAGCATCTCCTCTATTCCCCCGTTCTCTGTATTCATCTCATCTTTAATGGTCCCCCTAGCGATGCTCTGTGGTTCACCTCTGTCATTTTACAATAACTATCACTCATAATTTCATGAATGAAATATGGAGTACTATAGCATACTTCTGTTCCCTGTCAGAAAACCAGGAACCAAGATGTCTCTGGAAGTTGGCACGGCTTTTTAGGAAATTTTGAATTATTTATGAAGATTGTTAAAAAAAGGGGAATTTATCATGACTGCTAACCTGGGAACATGTTTTATGTTTTCCATTTGAGCTTCATGAAGATCAACAGGTCTTGAGTTAGGCAGCCAATGTAAAACAAACACTGGCAAATAGACTAGGGTACTGTACTGCATTTGGTTTTGTTGAAATTAGCTGAGCTGGCTGTTTCTTTGGCTGATATATCTATGCCCACCCATCAGTAATGACTACCTGTACTTGTTATGGGAGCTGATGAGTCGTTAGGAGGGTGATGACTTCAAGGGGAGGGTTATTGATGTGGCTATCACTCACTGGGCCTTCCATTTATTTATTGTTTCCCCCACAAAAAAAGAAACCCAAGTAAATTAAATATTTGCAGACCTTTGGCTTGATTAAAAGCAAGTTTAATGTATGAAAAGTTGCTATTATTAGAGAGCAAATTCCCTGCAATACATGTATTTTGTTCCAATTGGAAAATGGCTGGTGGAAATGAAATAAAATTAGGGATATAATGTGAGCAGGAAAATAACACTTTGTCAAAGTATTTGACATGCTTGTTTAATCCTTGCTCATAAAGAGAAGAAAAAAATAACTGAGACATTGTTTCCATGATATACAATGCCAGGTAATATAAATGAGGAAAAAATAAAAGCTTTTCGTACAAAGACTAAAATTCTGACTCAGAAGTTTTTTCATATCAGATTGTTGTAATAAAATCTCTACACCAGGATTTATTACATTCTCTAGTGTAATAAAATGGTGAAAAATTGAGAGAGTTATTGCAGTAGGATATTTTATTCTGCTTTGGTTTTTACATGTATGTGTGAGTTTTGTTTTGTTTTTATCTGTAGGGAAACTGTACAGACTTTGAGGCTACAGTGGCAGCCCAGTGTGATGCTCTGATAGAAGCCATCAAGAAGAGGAAGCAGGAACTGTTAGTCCACGTAGCGGAGGAACGGGACCTCAAGATCAGCATGCTGAAGGAGCAGGCCTCCCAGTGTACAGCATTGCTGCAGCGCACGACCGGGCTGCTGCACTTCTCTATTGAGGTCCTGAAAGAAAGCGACCCTGCGTCATTTCTTCAGGTCTGTATACATGTAATACAAAATAATAACAAAAACCCTGCCTCATTTCTACAAGTCTGTATACTGTAGATTCCTTATTTTATGTGAGTACTTAATTCTGCAATTAAATCTGTTTGCATCAAATTGCGAGAATACAAACTTGCAAATGCAGAATATTTATCATACATGTACTTTCATTTAGTTTACTTCTGTTATAACAACAAAAACCCTGCTTCATTTCTACAGGTCTTTATAACACAAAACAATAGAAAAAAAATCCCTTTTTGTATAGCAAAAAATAAAGCAGTGACCCTGTTTCATTTCATTGGAGTCTATCAGTCGATTTTCCAAAGAATAAAAAAAAATTGGCCAGAAATTCAATCTTCAGAGTTTAGCCAATTATGGTAGAACATTTTTTACCCTGCATGGATGTTTTTTTTAAACTCTTGGTGTGAATGGTTTTTTCTTTTCTTTGAATAGAGTTCCTAGTTTTCTCTAATAAAGGAGAATGTTTGTGTGTTTCTTTGCGATAAGAAGCTCAATAAACTAGTGATAAATCAAGATCGCAAGTAAATTATTAATTTAACAATTAGCCAACTAATTGATTTCCAATTTCATAGAAGAAGCACCAAAGTTAGCAGTTGTCAGCTTCAAGTGTAGTTTTTATTCTACTAAAATGTATGGGCATCAGATATTAACCGCTTTTTGTGGTAAGCCAATTTTAGCTCTCTCTGGCTAATTGACTAGCACAATTCAGAAAACCGACAAAAAAACGACATTAGTCATGCAATCCATTTAATTGTTATCAAAACTTTTTCCAGTAGTTGATTTGATTGTGTTGAACTCTTGGCAATTTTCACCAGGCATAATGGAGGTCAGCGATGATATTTATAAAAGCTCATATTTCTAAATACAGTGTTGATTAGTTTTCTATGAAGCATGTAAAATGATTTGTTCAACTTCATTGACCCCAATAAATTAATATGTAATCAGTAATCGTACTATCTTAATCCCGCTTATACAATGCTGATGTACTTATATGTGTGCTTTTCTGATGTTTCATGTCAGTATGAGAGTGAAAGTGAATCAATAGAGATTTTAGTGAATAATTCTGTTTTATGATAATTAAAGTGAAAATCAATCTTAACGATAAAAATCAACAGGGAATTAAAGTGGATCTCAATCAGGCATGAACAAATATAAAGCTCACTCAATTATGGCCGACACTTTGATGTGCTTGGGACATGTGAAAGACCCAATAATATCTAATCTCCCAACGATATTCCTTTCCATTAATTATCATTTCAGTATGCATTCAGGGCATTTTCGCCTCTCTGTGATGTGGGTAAGCACCAGCACATTTACCGTGAAAAAAAACACATTTTTTTGTCTTCTATGAATCATAACTAATTTGTTTTATCCATTGTCTTCTGCAGACGGCTGTCAATATCATTGTTAATTTGACACCAAATTTGCTGGAGGGTACACAGATATATCTGTTAAATTTCACATTCCTACAAGCAGGTACACGATACGGATCATTAGTTATTAGGGATATTAGCGAGACGTACAGAATCAGATCAAGAGTTATGATAACCAGGACTACAAAGGCAGTGAAATATTGGGCATCCATTTGTATTTTATTATCTTATCTTCCTCGTATCCAAATTGTTATGAAACATGCTACTAACTGGTTTGACAACAAAAGCAATATGAGGGTTAATAATTGTGAAATCAGGCAATGATTTTTTTGGGGTTTTTTTTTTTTTTTGCTGCTTTCTATGATACACATATGATTTATTTTTGTATGAAAAAAGAGAGATGTGTATAATTTGGCCCCAGAAAGCAGAATTTTTCCACAAACTTTAGTTTCATTATCTGCTTGTAGTTGACAGCAGTTGCACGATATTGGGAAGATTTACTATTGGTCCCTCCTCGCTCATAATCTTTAACAGTGTGCAAAAGTTTAACAAAATAATGAACTGTTACTGTCTTTCTCACCCCTAGAAAATTTAAATCATAGTGCAAGTTGTGGGGGGTCTGCCTTGAAGTTAGAGAAAATTAGGAACTCAAAATGGGCTGGTAGTCATTGTAGTTTCAGATGCTGGAAAAAAGAGAGATTGTCTGTTTATTTGTTAGGAAGTTATACAACAGATTTCCTTTTCGGAGATTAAAGATGTCCAGATGAGAAAAGTGAGGGAAGAAATTGATCAGGAATGGTTTCCTGTCTCTGCTATTCTACTCGGACAAAATCGCTAAATTTTTTGTTAGAATTAATCTGTGCTGTTAGTAGATATTTACATATCACCAGGTTCTGCCAATGATCGATGGGTAATAAATCTGTTCCAATCAGCTCTTGCTGAGGAGAGAAAAAAAAACTGCTGAACTTGGAGAATTGAACAGAAAAATCTTCTGATACAGGATCAATGTATATGCCCTGTAAAGCCGTATCTTGACTACAAATCATAATGGCTGAATTAAGAAACATGCTGGATTTCCTTATAAACACTCATCTCTTGTGTCCTCTGTGAATCAGCTGATTTGTGTTCTTGACATCTTACTTTGAGTTCATATGTAATATTCCTTGGCATTGCTTTGAAAAATATCCAATATTTTTGTTATAATGACTGAAAGAAAATGCGGTGTTTCATCAATCTTTTTGGCAATTGCATATAATCTTGCAGCTACATTAATCTTGCTCAAATGATAACAAATACGACCCTTTTTTGTCCCTTCAGCCAAAGTCATGTAAGCAGTATCATGCTTCAGAAACTCTATCCTGGGGTTTTGGCTTCCAGCAGTGGAATCTAAGCTGTGCCAGTCTCAGCCAGTGACAGTGCCATCTGTATTATGAACCAGGTCACCCTGTTCTCCTCAATCTTACAGTTATTCTCTTTTTACAGTAATTCTATGAGATGTATATCGCTGGTTTATACCATACCTGAATCCAATCTCCATTGCCAGTCCTTTCCCAAGAGGGGCAATAAGTGTTCTTGCTAGTATTATTCTTGTACATTTAATCTGTTTAATCCATTTGTTCCTGGTGAGAAGGAAAAAACCAATAGCTGCAGGAAATCGATTACATCACTTGTAAATCAGAACACCTGAGAGATTAAATTCAAATCAGCAAAAATAATTTTGATTGAATCTGGCCACGATTCTTTTAATCAGAATTTTTTTCCTTCAGAGAGAGTTTACTGCTAGATACAACATAACAAATTTGTTGTCAAGACAGGGCTTGCATAACCTTAACCCCCCCCCCCCCTCCCCCCTTCCTTGTCCACTTTTTGACCTCCCTTTGTCATTTACACAAATGTGTTAATCTTTGCCATTCTACATCTCCAATGATGACCAAGAATTAAGATCAAGACATTAAGTGACCCATGGTCATAGTTCTTAGGAGGGGTCAGAAGTTTGATCTTGATAAATGGGAATTCAAAGAAGCATTGGCTCTCTCAATGTTTACACATAAATATACAAGTCCTGTTAGAGGGTGAATTGACTTGAGATAGCTTGACAATTATGTCAGAAATCTTGATAAATTATCTGAAATCACTGACCATGGGCCATCTCTTATGGGGAAGCATAGCAAGGTTTCCTCTAGTGAGGAGGTTCAGAATTGGTTCTCAGTGTGTGTCTTTATTGTCTTCTTTATTGGTCATCAATACAAAAGAATATGGATATTCTTGGTAGAAAGGACAGATGTCACTTTATCACTGCAGAGAAATACCTAATGATGTTGCAATCAAAGCAGACATTCCATCCAATAATGTGGACATAATTAAAGCCATTTGGCCCAACAAATGATTAGAGTTTACTGGAATCAAAGGCTCTGTCACTGACATTTTTTAACTATTTCATCTTTGTTCTCTGTCAGTCTTTGGATTTTTTGCTGCGGAGTTCTCCTATTTTGAGATGTAAATGAAGTTTTTTTGCTGTTGTCATTGATTTATTAGGGTCGTTTTTTTGGATTGTTATTTTTTCTTTGTGTCTCTGCCAGTTCCATAGTTACCATTGCTTCACTTGTAATTTGGCTATTAAAAAAAGAAAAGCATCTTGGGACATTCATGTCCTGTAGTATTAATTTAAGGAAGAAAGTTAAGGACTTAAGAATATAATGATTAACATTAGAGGTAAGGAAACAAAGCAAAACATACAGATTTTCTATTATTCTTTTGTGAAGTGGATTGATTTCATCCCTTAGAGAATCTTTCATTTGTATTAAAAGTGTATGGATTGGCCATTGCTAAGTACTTTAACTTGGACCTGGCTTTTGACTTTAAGAAACTATCAGTGCCAGCACATATTTTGAGTCTCATCAAAAACAATAACAGGCTGAGTTCATGGTAGAAGAGCAAATATTATCTATCTTAAATAGACATATATTTGTCATTTATGGGGGATTGGGTCATGACCTTCAGAACACAAAGCAATCCTTTTTCCATCTGAGCTACCCCAGAGGTCCTGCAATCATGATGTTTGGCTTTATAACAGACATCTTGAAATAACTTCTATCAATTTGCATCTGTCAAAGATAATAATTGATCAATATATAAAAATCTCAGAATTGTTATTTCTCTTGAGGTGATGTGAATGTTCGTTATGGATGCCAAGATTGGCAGCTAAAGTTCTGTAATGCTCTAAGCTTGCAGACTCTAAGACAAATCTAGATTCACCTGTCTTGTATATTACAATGATAATCCTGCACTTGCGCCGAGGGGAGATTTCTAGCATTAATGAAGCTACATTTTCTAGATATGGCATGCTCTCCCTAGGGAGACCAAGGCTCCAGAGTTCTATAAATGTTCAAATAATCTGTTCTCTGATGATTGTCATATTTCACACTCAAAGCCAAAATATCCAAGAGAAAGTTATCAGTTTTCTTTGGACAAAAAAAATTACAATTCCAAACGTGAATGAACTAAATATGGTAATGCAGTATCAAATTCATCACATGTCATACTTGATGTGGAAAATGAAAAATGGTGGCTCAGTGAAAAAGTGAAGAAAATGGGGGAATTTAAACACAGCATCACATGGATTAATGTTTGTTCCTGCAATTAGTGTTATTTGATTCTTTATTCATTGCACAGTCTCTCAGTAACACCACAAAGGCTGAAGATTTTCATTACAGAAAGTTGATCCCCATAGGCTGCAGAGCTTTTTTTTTGTTTGGCTTGCTAAATTTATGATACAGCGGAAGACAGTCATTAAAGGAATCCATCACTATTGAATGAGGATGCATTAATTACTTAAGCTCATTAGAATAGGTTCCTCTCAGTCTCTGCTGTAGTTGTCTCTGTAAACAAAGACTTCCCATGACCCCCCACACTAATCAAGATCATTACTATGCTTGAGGTCATTTATAGTGAGTACTCTCTGCATCATTAAACAAAGCATTACATTGATACAGATTCTCTCCCTGCATTATCATAAATTGGAGGTGATTAGATGTGGGTCATTTAAAAAAGATTCCAAATCAGAAGGAGCTGATAGAGTTTTTATCTCAACAGCAGGTACCCTGTGTGACCATTATCAACTCTTTAACTCCATCTCATGAATTATGGATGCTGCTTTGACATTTAAGACTTGAATTTTCTCCCCTCATATGAGATAAATGTTCATACTTTTGCCACTATCTTGAAGGCAGTTGCAATGTAGACAAGTTGGATAAGATGCCGTGATTTACAGACAAATAGTAATTAAAATCAATATTAACCCACAGATGAAAGACATGGATAATGTTTGCTTTTCATCACTTTTTGGGGCGAGAAATTCCTTTGCAAATTAAGAGTCCATCTGATGTAACACAGGAAACTTGGAAAAAAGTAAGGATGAGCTCTCATGTCTTTTGATAGATGATTGTTTTTGCTAAAAGATATTGAAGGTCTTTTTATCTATTCATAAATAGGGAAAATAATGAAGAAACAGTAATAACTCTGAGCGCTGAGAATTTTCCCAGGCAAGTTATTGAAAGAAAAATTGCTGATCTAAGGGCTTATCACAAAGTGGGTGGATAATGATATTGACTAGATTATATATGCATCTTTTATGCATCAGTGATATGCAAGACTTAATAAATTTGCTACACCTCTCTCTCTCTCTCTCTCTCTCTCTCTCTCTCTCTCTCTCTCCAGGGCTATAATCTGTTGATATATCCTGTCATTAGATGACAGATGTGTAAGATAGCTGATGAACCTGTTGATATTACACCCATCCGGACTGACCTATGGCTCACAGCAACTGACCATAAATCACCCACATGATGCAGCTTCTGTGAATGGACACACTTTGTGCATAGTACATTCCTAGTACTGTATTTATATGATAGAAACTTATCTAGCATATTATCAAATTGACAAACGGGCCAATAAATGATCAGAAAGTCAGAATGAATATAGTCAAAGGAATCATCGATAATAAATCTCGAGACTGTATGATTCATAAGGAAATTTTCGAAAATATTGGATGCCCACAACATGAATCCTTCAAAGAAGTCAAGATCTCCCCCACCAACACATGGTACTCAATCACTTTTATTGAAAATGAGTGCCCCTTATTTTGCATAAGTATATTTCTTGTACCTATTATCAATACTCTTTTTTTCATATTAATATTAAAATTTCTGACTGCCCTTTTTTCAGGTGTCTAGCAGCCTGATTAGTCGGGTGTCCACGGCCGACCAGAACTTCAACAAGGACATGGAGCTGACCCCGCGCATCGCCACAGAGTTTGACTTGACCCTGGACAGTGGCCCCGCCCTTCACGCCATTCAAACAATGAACTTTTTTCAACTGAAAGGTACAGCTGCCGTGCTCTCAAAGTTTTCTAATCTTTTGTGGCGATGGCGGTCTGATCTCGCTCACTATGAAAGTGAGTACTCATTTTTTCCATCATATTCATGATATGCTTGTAATAAAGAGAGTATATGTATATATATCATTATTGATATCAGGGTTACATGCGCATGCATCTGAATTTTTCCTAGCAATTTCAAAACCTTCTTTTTTTTAAATGCGTGTAGGTTGAAAATTGAAAGAAAAGATCATTAATTTGATTGAGATCAATAAAATCAAAGAAAGTTTGCATCACTTAAAAAATTCAATTTCTTTTTTTATTAGAGAGATGACAGCTGTTAGTAGCTTGCACTTTTAAATTCAAAATTATTAAGGTGTAGAAAATCAATTTTCTAAAGTGCATATTTTACAAACAATTTTAGAGAAGAAAATTTAGCCAGAAATTGGAAAATTTTGATTTGAAAGAAAAGTGTAAAACACAGTTACATCACTTGTTAAGAATTCACACTTAGAGTGAAGTCAGTTTTATTACTCTCAAAGTTACCAATCATGATTTCTTGTCCATAATGCTTCACTAAATCAGTTTTTACTGATTTTCTTATTGTGAAAAGAATTTTTTTTCTGCACTCCAATCTGCAATATACAGCTGAATTTGTGTACCAAAGAGTTTTTGAACTGCAACATTTGAACAGAAGTAGAGTGAGGTGAGGAATTCCATGCGGTGATAATACGGGTAATATTCCAGACCTCATCCTAACTAAATCTTGTGTGGCACAACCCTCAGGTCAAGCAGATTTCCTTTTTATGAGTCTCTTTATCATTTTATGATAAAAAAAACGTCTAAAAAATATCTCCACAATGATGCCAATTAATGTGGATCGAGTTTTACCAGATGAACTAAGTAACACCTGAAATTCAGTGCATTTGTGTTTGGGGAAAATATATACCTTAAGCTAAGTAAATGGCGATAGGAGAATTATCAGGGATTTAATAAATCTAAAAGAGCCAATTTTTGGACAGATGTTCTACTGTCCATGGTTTAGGTGAACAGAACTGTTTTTATAGAATGTTTAAGCAGAGTGCCTTACACCTTCAAGTCCTTAGATACCTGTGTATGTGCGTACCATTTCTTTCAAGAGCATAAGAAAAAAAAAAAATGATGATGATGATGAAAAGCCTTGGAGAGGTTTGCTCAAAGTGGATGTAATTAGACAGATCTTCTCAGGCTCTGAGCAGGATGAAGTCATATTAGATATAACAAATTATGCCACTTATCAACATCATTAAAACAATCATGTACATTAAAAGACTTTAATCAGCAGGTTTCAGCACATCAGGGGCAGGACGAGATAGTGTTAGATAGGTACAAGGGGGAGGCAGGCGACAAGGGGATGAGGAGGGCGCTAAGTCATTTAGATATTTTGGGAGAGAAAAGAAGGGAGGGGGGATTGACACAGCCCCACAATGAAGGGCAAACTTTATGAAAAGCACTTCAGAGGAAAATTTTTCATACCTTATTCACGAGAAAAGCTACTTGTATGTGGCTTCAAAGCAAACGGCTTATTATCTCACATCTGAAGGGTGATGTATTTTTACCTGTTCAAGTAGCGGTGTAATTCAGTCAGGTTGAGGTAAGTATCATGGAAAAATCTGTATCTCGCCTACTTCACTGGCTAATTTTCTCACTTTTTTCTTTGATTTGGCATACAGGGGGTGTGGGTAAGTAGACAAAAAGGAAGAAAATGTTGTCTGCCTTGCATTTCTTTGTTACCTCTGTCTGCCTTCTTGTCAGTTTCCTAAGTTCAAGCTCTCCTTGTTATATCCTTGCTTCAGACTCCCATACTGGTACAGGACCCCACATTACCAGTTTCTCTCTAACAACATAAAAATGACAATGCACTGCACAGAATCTATTTACTCAATCAAGAATCTGACATGATACAATCAGAGAATGGAGATTTTTTAGAAATAGATAAAACCTCTGGCAAGTTTACTTTAGTAGATCATTGCCTGATTATAACACCATGTTTTGTTTTTCATGCATGTTAAGTCAAATTCTGACTCCCTGTGTGCTTGGTATCTTGTTTTACCCCCCTCTCTGTCTATCAGATCAAGGAATGGTGTGCTTGGCAATTGCATGCATTGATGCACGATCAAGTCCTTTATATGTTGCACTTTTTATTACTACATCAACAAGGGGAGAAAAAAGGATGTTAGCTAATGATGATCATTATCCCCCCTAATGTTTACATTCGAAAAAGATCCTGAACGTACTTTGTGGGAGGAGATACAGGGTCTTAGAATAGCTGCTGCACCGAATATATAATTAATGGGAACCAAAATATCGACACTACAAAATCTGCCAAGTATTGATGCTTTAGTTCTTTTGTCTGGCTCTGGTACATAACATCCCAAACACCGAGGGACTAGATATGACACACTTATAGATCATGTGACAGACACCAGACAGATGATTTCTCAAGAGAATATATATTCGTTTCTGTTTTATATTGTTGCTTTCTATTGAAATGTGTGGTTGAGTAAAACAGAGCACTTTTTATTTCTAAGCCAGTTTCAAATTTGCTTTTTTCTTATGTCTCATGGTTACGTTTAGAGCATAACTCCCATATCTATTTATTGAAATTTATTGAGTCCCAGTACTATAAATGTAGATGTTTGTGTTGTTCTTTGTTTTATGATGTAGATGATAAATGGCTTTAAAATAAATACAAGTATCAAGCTTCAGAATTTCAATTAAGAAAACCTTCGAGTTGGCATTATAGATTCCAGATGATTAGATTACTGAGTATGTATTAGGAGATAAAAAATAATGAAATGCATAAAAAATGGAAGAGATAAGGAAATGTCCCTGCAACTTCTAGAGGTGGTCTATAGCATGTGATTTATCAAGAAGATGACCAGCTGCCAGGAATCAGCTGTCAATGTGGATGGGTTATCAGTCCAGGCTGGGATAGCATCACACAATGTTGACAGCTCTAATACACAGCTCAAGTCTCAGAGAGCTCACAGAAATTAGTTCCATTCTTGACTGTAAGCCCCTCTGTATGAGGATTGGTTTGGGGGGGGGGGGGGGGGGGGTCTTCAGTGGAGGGTCCAAATGGTTATGATCAAATATTGTGTACATGTATGTGCATCAAGCATCCTGATGTTCACAACAAAAAATCGTGACAATGTAAACTCATTAAAAGTAAACAATTTCAAAGAGCACAGGTACTTTAACTGCAATAGCTGTATGATTTTTTTTCATGGATTGGGGAATTTTCACAGCTTCTGGTGTGATGGAAGTTTTGATATGATTTTAATGCATTTATGTTTAATCATCATTCTTTGTTACTGTTGTTTTGCCAAAAAATAGTGTTTTGGTTTGATTTACTGGGATGCCATTATAATTTTTGTATAATGTCATATTTCTAAAAACAAAATAATGAAACTTTCTGACTCAATTTCTCTTGTTTTGAAATTCATAGACGTAGAAAAAGATTTATTGAATTTCAAGTAGAGCATCTATTAAATTTTTTTCCATGAGAAAGTTAACTGGGTGTTTCATACATAATTAAAGATGCCAAAATTGCATTATCTGGCCATAAAAAGATGTTGACATGATTGCTAGTGATGTAAATAGAAAGAAGCAAATTACAGGCGATGATTTTTTCCTACAGAATGTAGATTTTTTTGATCAAGATCCTAATGATCAAGAGTACTCATTTGAAGCTTGACAGTTCAGACTAGCTGCCACCGACATTGAAATCGAAATGAAATCTATTTCCTTCCTCTGTCCTTTAATTGAAAAATTATCCTACTCATCCTGTGAGATCAGGATCTTTATTAAAGCTGACTCCACAAATGAAGCATTCAATGAAAAAGGACAAAAAAATAGAGCTTTTCCACTAGGTGTACTAAAGTTGTATTTTTTGTTTCAGCTCCTGGTAAGCCCAGTATTGTTCCAGAAGACTGTAGTGCTGAGAACAACAGTGTGACCATTGCATGGCAGCCACACATGGGGAAAGTGGTGGAGAGTTACAGTCTGGAGTTAGATGACGGTTGTGGGGGAGATTTCAGGGTAAGAGATAGGGAAGTTTTAAACTTTAGTCTGGAGTTGAAAGTTAGATTTGGGGGGAGATTTCAGGTTAAGAGATAAGGGAATTTCTATGTTCTGGAATAGCTATGGCATGGAGTTTGATGATGGATGCGGGGGAGATTTCAGGGTAAGAGATGGGAAATAGGTATTGTCTGGATTAGCTATGGTGGAGTTGGGGGTGGGGGGAGGGGGATTTCAGGGTAAGAGGTAGGGAAATACCTACAGTCTGGAGTAGCTATGGCGTTGAGTTGGATAATGGATGTGGGGGAGATTTCAGGTTAAGAGATAGGGAAATATTAAGCCATAGTCTCGAGTTAGATGTCGGGGAGATTTCACTGGGTAAGAGATGGGGAAATTTCTATGCTCTGAAATAGCTATGGCCAGGAGTTGGAATGGATGCAGGGGAGATTTCAGGGTAAGAAATAGGGAAATAGGTAAATTGTCTGGATTAGCCATGGTCTGGAGTTGAATAATGGATGGTGGGAGAGTAAGAGAGATTTCAGGGTGAGAGATAGGGAAATAGCTACAGTCTTGAGTAGTATGGCCTAGAGTTGGATGATGGGTGTGGGAGGATTTCAGAGTAAGAGACTGAGAAATAGCTATTGTCTTTAGAAGCTTTGGTTTGGAGAAGCATGATGTGGAATTGGATGATGGATGTTGGGGAGATTTCAGGGTAAGAGACAGGGAAATAGGGTAGCTATGATCTGGAGTCGAATAAGGAATATGGTGAGATTTCAGGGTAAGAGACAAGGAATTAGCAATTGATTTATGTGGGGGAGTTTTCAGCGAAAGAGATTTGGATCTGCACTTAAGAATACATGTCCAGTACATGGCCACAACATTACTTAAATATGTTTAGAATTTGCACATTTAAAAAATCACCATAAGTAGTTTGAAGCTGTTCACATTAGTTTCATCTGTCTACGTGTTAATGAATAGAATTAATTCATCAAATTTAATCATTATACTTGATTTAATGGTTTCAAATTGATGGTGTGGTAGTTTTTAGATAATTACCAATCCCTAAAGAACCAAATTTTAAAAAAGCGAGAACATAAAAAAAACCCCACAAAATTGATGAAAATGCAAATATTGAAATAAAAATAAAACTGAGTCCAATTTTGTTTTGTTTTGTTATTTTATCAAAATTTAAACAATGAGCTGAGTAAAAGTGTTTGATGTAGAGAGTAATGAAATTAAGTCCCGTGAGTCAGTACTCCCTGTTTTTACTCAAAATGGAAATAAGGCATGACAATGATTCACAGCTAACAATCATAACTGTTGCTCCTAATGAATTTGTTTTCTAATGAAACCTGACAATTTTTTCCCTAGTGTTACAATCATAGAAGCAGGAAATTGTGATATTTTATTGTCAAGCATTCAGCTAAAATAGAAAAAAAAAATTCTGCCATGCCATCAATTGGTCTTTTTTTTTCTTCTATGGGCAAGACTTTTTTTCTCTTCACTTGAGAGAAATATTAAAAGGTTTAGACCCTCTATAGATTTTTTGTAAAATTCCAGTTTATGTCACAGTCAGAGATGTTGGGTAGTTGTTTCGTCTATAGCTGCCTGTCACTAGTGAGTCTGGTTTGAAATGATATGATTAGGGAATCCTTGCAGCCTTTTCATTCAAACAGCAACCAATTTACATGAGTAGAGAAGAAGGAAAAAGAGCATTTCTGTTCCTCGCAGACAATTGGCTATTAGTGGCTATTATCCTTCTGCTAGAGGTGTCTCGACTCATTGCTTTCATCTTAACTTCCATTAAAAGTGAAATGCTAAAGTAATGCAATATCTGCATGCTATGAAATATTAAATAGGGAAATCCCCAAGATCCCATCAATCTGATAACTCTCTTACTGTGTGTAGCCCCGGGCCATGTATCACATGAGGAGCTAATGTAACCAACTTCTGGCTGTACTGTATGCCCTTACTTTGCTGTAACTAATAGAAAGCAAAGGCCATGACAAACAAGTTCTCAGTTTTATGTTACAATACGCATTTCTTGAATGTTAGGTTAAGTCATACTGAAAACGGTATTTGTTTTATGGAAATTTTTAGAAAAATGAAGCCTTTATAAATAAAAGTAATAGGAATCTAAGGTCATGCCACCCAAATTCTTTGTTTTATGTTACAATTTATATGCTTTTATTGAAGAGTTAAGTTTTTTATCATCATTCTAACTGAAAAGGGTCATGATTTTTTATGAAAAAGAAACAAAAAGCCCTTGATGCATCTACCAGGTGTCATTACTCATAATTTTTTTTTTCAAAGAGGGAGGATATATCAATCAGAAGTTGGTAATAAAAAAAATCAAGGTGAAATAAAAGTGGATAAATAAAACTGAAATCAATATAACCATCCATTGTCATCGTATTGATTCCCAAACACTAATCCTTATTTGATAAAAATGGCTGTCCAGTGTTTGATGACATGATAGAGAATTATGGGGGATCAGCTCTGATTGAATTTGGAATGAAGAAAGTTGGTGTCAACTTGATGTGACAAGTCCAGATAGTCCGTCAGTTGTCTAGACGGGGAGATTCCTAGGAGAAATAAAATTAATGACCATTCCCAGAGCTGGCATTTAGCTGGAAAGATGCATTGTAGAAGGGTTATAAAAGTATGATGATTCTTACAGAAGAGGTGGTAAATGTAGAAAATAGGGACCTGGGACTTTAAAAGAAAGTCATTTAGATATGGAGAGTTTTTTGTACATTTGATGCTCAGTTGAATAATATATAGTAGATTTGAAAGGTTAGATTGAATTTAAATGATGAGAACCGAAATGAAGGTAGATATTAGTTTTGAAAAGTCTAAATACATGTAAATCAAAAGTTTTTGTAAGCACTACAACTGTGATTGAAAATGAAGGAATTCCTAGACATAAGAAAACCCCAAAATAGATCATCGTTATTGTCAAAACATTCAAAATTCTATCAATTTATGTGAAAGAATATACCGGTAAACGGTTTCACTGCTTGCTGCTTACAAATGTATGAGGATAATTTAAAAGATCTACAAGTAAATACCTGTTTCTATGGTAATAAGATTTTGAGATAATGTCCTTTAAAACCCCAATTTGAAACAGGTGTCACATAATTATCTCAAAAGCTGGGTATTTTAAATTCATGAATACTGGATTTGTGTTTTGATATACTTGTATCTGCTTAAGTCCTGCCCCAGCATCTGCAATCATTCTTTAACTGTTAACCATTGTGCAGGGATGAAAACACCCAAAATTTCAATCAATGTCATTCTCCATATTTACTGTTCAATATATTTTTACATATAGTACAACTTGTCATAAATGAATTAATTGCACACTGATTATGTTTTGAAATTTCGAGCTATTTTAGAATATGTTTTCAAATTTCAAGTTATTTTATCAAAACTCAAGAATTCCATTCCAATAGATCTACCATGTTCGATATATACCGGACTTGGGATATACCAAGTGCTAAACTTTATGTCCTGGTACCTGTATTATCTTGCAAAATTTCTGTCTAGAACAGTGATAGAAATATATTTACTGTAGGTAAATCTTAGAATGATGCAATGTTTCTTTTTTCTTGCAAACACAGAAATGTCAGTTCTTTATCAATTGCGGTTTCGGTAATAACATGTCTACCAGTTAAGAAAAGGTGTTACATTTACCTACTGGTAAAGATTAGTTCAGGATAAAAGATGGCTTTATGGCAAAGAAAAAGGAGACTTTAGAGGAAAAAACTAGGGCTAATTGGATTTAATTGTTCTGATCGCTGAATGCATGGTGCCTCAGAAAACATAACTACAGCAAAAAATGAACAGCTATAAATTTTTTGTGTAAATTATCACTTCCTTCCACTGGCAAATCATCTGTTTGTTGATTTTTATTGAAATATCGTGTTCTTTTTAGCTAGTAGAGATCTGCGTGATTGGTAATTGCTATTCATGTATTTTTAATTACAGTATATATTTTTAGATTTTTCTTTTTCATTTCAATATCAGTAGATATTATTCATTTTAACTGTATAATTGTATGAATATGTTTACAAGATGGTTATAGTAATGTGTCATTATGGAATATCTTTTTACAGGTTGTGTATGTGGGAAGTGAAACAATATGTACTGTAGATGGCCTTCACTTTAACAGTACATACTTTGCTCGGGTCAAGGCCGCCAACAACTCCGGGGACAGTGACTACAGTGACCCCATCAGTCTCCAGACGTCAGAAGGTACTGTCCTAATAACATCACTTGGTCAGTGACTCTGAAAGGGAGGGGGTGGATAGTTTGTGAACATTGGAAACAATCTTAATCTTAATCCTCTAGCTCTCCTGCCGTAGTCTGAAAGTAGCTTCACTTAGATCCTCAAGGGGGATGGTGTAGGTTTAGGTATATACATAAACCAAAAAGAAAGGAAACAATGTGCTCTTGATGAAAATTTATT
Source organism: Magallana nippona (assembly GCA_033439105.1). Taxonomy (NCBI): domain Eukaryota; kingdom Metazoa; phylum Mollusca; class Bivalvia; order Ostreida; family Ostreidae; genus Magallana; species Magallana nippona. Next base: position 35,666,045 of record CM065923.1, on the reverse strand, counting down.
TGTTGACATTTTAGTTAAGTAATACTAATAGTTTCCCTGTTGGATTGGAATTACCAGTAAAAGGGCATTGCCAAGAATACAAGATATTGAGGACAAATCAGAAGCCAAGTTCATCACAGAAGGGCATGATTTAGGGAATTAAATCACTGCGATTAGCAGTTTAATGGTTTTTGTGAATTTTTTTATCAAATTATTCAAGAGTTCTTCATAAAAAGGGGAAATTAAATGAATTAACACTGGGTGCTATTCCTTATTAATAGAAAGACATAAAAATTCATCAGTCAATTTTCAGCTAAAGCAATCAATTCTCGACGATGATTTGGGTGATAAAAATCTAGCTAAAGGCATCACATTTACACCTTTGGTGACAAATTATTGGAGTAAAAGGAATTAAAATCAGTGGGTCCTTTGTTATCTGTGTCACTGGCCTCTTTCTGAAAGTCTCTTGCCGTCTGTTTTGTTGGAGCGTTGGTGATATTGGACGATTTTTAAAGCTGTAGGGGACATGTACAGGGTCATGAGAATGTAATCTACTCGGCAATACATTTCAATTTACCAAACCAAATGTCATCAAGGTTGAAATAATCAATTTTTGTCACTTTTTGGGATCATTAGAGGACAAAGACACATTGATCTTGACTGCAAGTGTCTTATATTTGATTGTAATTGTACTGTGCTGAGATTAAAACTTTTTTTTTTGCCAAAAAAATATACAGGTGACACTCGATGGCTCGAACTTCGATCTCTCGAAGTGAAATCACGGTCCCGATTTTTTCCCTATATAACTAAGCAAATTTACTCTTGATCTCTCGAACTCCGATCTCTCAAAGTTCTTGATCTCTCGAAGTAAAACCTGGGTCCCGTTGTACATATTTCATTGTTTTTGACTCTTGATAACTCGAAGTGGTGGCTGTATAAACACGCGACCGATCAAGCGTATAATTAGCTCCGCGTGGACCTTACCTGGATGATCGAGTGAACCCCTGGGGCTAGCGTGGTAGTGTTAATTGGTTAATTACGAAGTGACACTACCCCTTGCTTCCTTCAAAGGGTAGATAGTTAATTTGTAACTGATCTATTAATTTCAACAACTTGTGAAATTAATGGTAAATTAAACCGGTCTTTATTTAAACTATTCTGTGATCAAGAAAACATAAAATACTTTTAAAAAAATTATAAGTTAACAAAACAATAAATAAACACAAAACTAATTTCTGTATTGTTGAATTTGATGTAAAGTAGCAGAAAATACAAATGAAACCATTTTAGACTATCATTCCATGTTATAAATATAAAATTCCGGCTACTATAATTTTAGAACCAACATGACGGGAACAAAAATTTCCGGATTTTTTTAAACTTTCGATCTCTCGAACTCTTGATCTCTCGAAGTTTAATCATGGTCCCCTGAAGTTCGAGTTATCGAGATTCACCTGTATTTTAGAAACATATTTTTGATTTAAGAGCTTTAAGGTGTTGCATGAATCCATGAATTTTGATTTGATTTGAATGGTCATTTTCAATTAAAATATTTTTTTTCAGTGGCTTGGTTTAGTTTGGATCCTTTTTCTGCCCATCCTGACATTCTCTTCTCCAATGACAATCAGACGGCCACATGTAACAGCTATGAACATCGCATTTTGTTGGGAGGAGTGGGGTTTTCCAAGGGAGTTCACTATTGGGAAGTGGTCATTGATCGCTACGACAACCACTCAGATCCCGCCATTGGAATTGCCAGATTTGATGTAGACAAATGCCAAATGCTAGGTAAGAAGAATGGAAAAATCTAAATCTTTGAATTGGCAGCATTTAGATTAACGGGTATTTGATTTGGATGAAATTAATTTGGCAAGTATTGTCTGAAGAGAAAATACCAAGCATGAGAACATGAAGGTTTTATAAATTTATAACTTATTTTTTCAATATAAAATCAAACTCCTATCATTTGAGAAAATGAATCCAATGCCATTAATGACCTGTGATTGATACAAGAGAAAAAAACCCACTTCATTACAAATAATGGCTTCTCCCCCTAATTTTGTAATTCGTTTGTCTCCCAAGTCACCAGGGGTCAATGTTGTATTGCAGCTAGAATTTGATATATGAAGAAAAAACAGCTAGGATGCTCTCAGATTTATCAAACTAAAAGCCATTTTTTTGCTGAGATAGAGGCAATTAAATTCGCTAGTGAATGTCTGCTGTTGAATAATTTGGGATTATATGGCGAGACTTTGCAATATTCCAAAGTGAGGGAGAAGATAGCTGGATGTGTTTTACAACTCAGCAGGTTGACGACTTGTTTAGTTTATGGCCAGTATTTTGATAAACTTTTTGACATGGAGTCATAACTTTTTTTCCACCTCCTTCTGCTAGATTATCCCCAACAAATTATTTCTCGAATTCATCATCTCATTATTCTTCCCCGAGATATGAACAGCAAAATTTTACTTTGGATATCTGTGAAATTGACAAATCTCTGGGAAAGAAAAATACATTGGCACCCTACAGAGAATTATATCATATGATGCTCCTGAGTAGAATTTTATCCAGGAGATTTTATTGAAATAATCTAAAGAGCACTCGGTTATACAAACAGTTTCTAACCACTACTGAAACAGGTATCACATTTGATCAAGAGAAAGAGAAAATCAATATTAGATTGTTTTGAGATTTAATAAACTTGATGTCACAGGGGCAGTACTGCTAGAGTGTTTCTCCTGCATTCTGATTGTTGCTGTGCATCATTAAAAATACTCGGGGCTATCAACTTAGTCAAATGGAAGGCGGCATGCATCCACCAGCTTTTGATCATACTATGCCCTTTTATCTGTTGATGACATCATCTTATTCAGTATAATTAATAACTACGAAATACAAATACCGGAAGAAAAAATTACATCATGTTAATTCTAAGCATATAGTGATGTACTCTCTCTCTCTCTCTCTCTCTCTCTCTCTCTCTCTCTCTCCATTTAACATTAGCAATGCATTATAATGAATGCAAATTAAATGATACTCCAGCTTTGATGAAATGTTATTTTCCTCCCCCTCCCCTACATCAATGAAAAAGTTTTGAATGGAGAATCCACATTTATACACCAAACTGACAAAGACAAGAAAGAGTGTTTAGTAGGACTGGAAGTATCTGTTTAATGATACCAGTAACAGAGGGGAGAGTTCTCTTTGTAGTGGGGTAAGACAAACAAATACCTAGCACCCTGACACTCTCAACCTTGTAAACATCCCCTCTAAAACTTGGTAATGGGAAGGCCCAGCTTCTTCAAGATGTTTACCCATAACAGCTGATTGATAACTGCAGATAGACCTCAGAAATTTAAGACTAATCAGCCGAATTTAATTATTCCTCCCATCCTTTGATTACTTCTGAAGATCAAATCGAAAAGTATCTTATCAGAGAGCTCTCCAAGATGTATAAATCTGTCCTGTCTGGAGTGAAAGTTGGCGACTAACTGTCCTCGTTAGAAATAAAGTGTCTGACGGAAGAGTTTTTTACACTCTAATTTTTAAAAATTCCTAGAATAATTATGATATAGGGGTATTTTTAGGAGACACGTAAGCTTACGTCTAGTTGAAATGGTGAGAAAGTTTGATATGAAAGATGTAGGTAGATATTGAAGGATGGAGAAAGTTTTTCACCAGATTAGCATTAAAGATTCTTTGAAGTAAAGTGAAATATATTTCTTTAACCATAACTGCTAATTGTTTTATAGTCAGAGTTTAAGAAGCCCTTATTACTTAGGGGTACATGTCTTTCCATAACATTGGCAAAATCTTGAGAAAATACCTCAAAACATCTGCATAGTGAATTTATTTTTATTGAAAACTTGTGAATTTATTGTGTACATTAAAAAATTATCGAAATCACGATGAAGCAATATAAATTCATGAAATGGACTGGGCCATAAGTGCCTGATATGCATTTTCTGTACAGCTGTGAATTAACATTTTTTTGTTAATCTAAACATGATGTATGCATTACATAAGCATAATTTTTTATTCATTTTTTAATTTATTTTTTTTTTGTTGGGAGGGGGTTTCAAGCACTTATGGGCCCTCAATTTCATAATTGAACTTAAGTCACATTTTTTCTTACAATTATGAAAACTAGTACATATACATATGTTTATTGCTGTTTGAAAGATAGGAAATTTAAAGAGAAATACCGGTAACCCTGGTTTCTGTTTTAAAAATATGAGTGGGTTATAGAGTAACATTATTACACCAAAAATAATTAAGTGGTCTTTTTGTTAGATTTATAGATTAGATTAGATAATTTTGAAATATGATGTGGTTGACAGGAATTTTATTTCTTTTGTAAGATTTAATAAGGGGAACAACTCAATTTTCTTTAACTGAAATCAAAAATTGAGTTAGGTATTTCCCTTTTCAATATAGCAATAACAAGTGATACCTTAGAAGCTACACATTGATTTTTGTAGGCCTAATTGGTAAAACTTTGTAATGAATAAGTTAGTTGTACTTTTAAAACATGAAATTTCATTACTCTAAGGATGAACATGTATTTTGATAAAACATTAATTTCAATGAAACATTAGTTTTAGTTTAATTGTATGTTTGTAGGTAAGGATGAAAAAGGATGGAGCATGTACATAGACGATAAGAGAAGCTGGTTCATGCATAACAATGAGCATTCGGAGAGGACAGAGGGGGGAATCAAGCGGGGGAGTGTGGTTGGTCTACTCCTTGACCTGAACAGACACAGACTCTCCTACTTCGTCGACGGATTTCCTCACGGACCAATCGCATTCAAGAATCTTCATGGTGTGTTTTTCCCCGCCCTCAGCATTAACAGAAACATTCAAGTGACCCTCCGGACAGGCTTAGAGCCCCCATCGGAGAGTGATTCAGAGGAGGAGAATTGAGGGTGACGTGTGTTCAACCATCCAGGAATCTGCCATATTGTTTGTGCAATAATATGTCAATTTCAAAGGAGCTTCGTCTCAAAGAGATATTTTTCTAGTCAGTTTCTGTACACATTTGGCTGTCATGTTAAATTTGTAAAACATCAAGAATATTATGTCTTTTTACATATACTGTGTAATTATCCAAACAATATTAAGTTTATTTTTAAGATAAACTTTTAGTCTCCAGTTTTCGATTAAAAAGTACATAATAAGTATGGTAGCAACGAATTGTCCCTAATGATCTATCAGTCATTATCTGCAGTCACAGGTAGTTTTGTTTATCAGTACATCAGCTGTCCTCATATCAAATCATCTTATGAAGGATCACTAAAAAGATGATTACATTTGCTCTACCATCTCCTACTGTTACCATTCACTTGCGTGACATGAGATTTCCATCTTATATTGTAATAGCTTCATATTAAACCGTACATCCTGATATAGGCAATGTTCATGCGTATACAGCCAGTGTATTTATGTCTGTTCAACAATCTTTTGTATGTGTAAACTAGTATTTGTTTCTGGAGTTTTAAATTTTATTTTTTATCAGTATTGTTGTAGCTTCAATGATTGCTTAGTTAATCATAAGATGAAGTAAAGATGCAACAGGATTTTTGAGAGCTTGTAAATTCAATAATGCCTCTTTATACCTTAATTGGCAGTGAAATATTGAGGCAGATATAAAGTCTTCAAAAAAAAAGTATTCATCTTTGGGATTTCAACTTAAGCTTTGCAAATTATCAGATACTTTAGTACATATTGCTAAATGATTACTGAAAAAGATTATGACATACACTGTACTTGTATTTGTGAAATACCTTATACCTGTAATTTGAAAAAATTATGAACTTGCCATTTGATAAGAAAAATGATAGTGAACAAAGAAGCTATGGTACATATATGTTTGTTATGTACATGTAAAAATGAAGTCAATATAAGTTTTTCATGGTGTACATAGATTTGTTATGTAAAGCTTCTATGGTTGTGTTAATGCATTGAGCTTGATCTATGCTTCATTTTCTGTAAGTGCTATATCGGATGAAAAGCTTGTGACTGTGTTGACAATCTATATAAGGCCAAAGTGTTTGTACTTTGTTTTGTGTCTCAATTATTTGAATTTTAAAAAAAATGGTTTTTGCTATCACTTAAAAAACAAATAATTCATAAAATATCTGGCATACATTTGAAATATGTATATGTTACATGGTATCAGAAAAGTGCATATCAAAGTCTTCATCTACATGTTTAATTTTGAGTTTATTTTCAATGTACATGTATTTGGGATATAAAACAAAGAATAAGATAGTTTTGGCCTGGATGTGGTGCAATTTCTACTCAGGTTTCTCCACTGTTGTTGCCATTCATATAGTCACCAACAAATATCCCACAGACCAGCCAGAGGTGTTTCAGATACATGTGTACTACATATGTATTATGTGTGTTTGTACATGTATCATTATAGAATCATGATGCTTATACCCAATTGTTCAAACTGTTCCCAAGTCATGTCAGCTAAGTGCACCATGCTTCAATCATTTCTCAGATCTGTTTTGAGTTATTGTGATACTTTTAACATGAATCAATTCAATTTTGATATTTGTGGTTCATATATTTCTACAGGAGGATCAATTTTTCTTTTGCAATTTTTATTTATTATTTTAGTTCAGTGATTCTAATCTATATCGTGTCTCTGACAGTTTTTGTAGGGAAATGATTCAAGTTTTAAAAGAAAATTGTTTTAGATCACTTGATTACTGATATCATTGGAATATTGAAAGTTTTTTTTAAAATTTTTATTTATTGATACTTTACGTGTATTAGCATATTTTGTTTATCACTGGTTCTCAACATAGGAAATTGGCAATTCAATTTCAAGAGCTTTGTTATGAATCTATTTGTTTTTGTTCTGAAATATTAACTAAGTTCAGAAATACAAATTTTGTTCTTTGTATGACTAAATTGCTGTTTTATTTTGGGGGGAAAATGAATAAATTGTAGAAAGAATAAAGAGTTTGTTTTGATTAATATAAAAGCAATATAAAGCTCTGCAGTGAGGACCCTGAAAAAAATGTACTGTAGACCCTGGATTAGAGGAAAAACATTATGATACGAATAATCTTTTTCCGGATGTTACGCAAGTTACTGAACCTTGCTGAGGATTGGAGTACCTGAAGAATTTGTAGGGATATTTTGAATATTTCATATGCACAATTTATCTTGGTATATTCTTACGAAGAATACCAGTACATGTACTGTCCAAATGACGACCTCAGGATTTTTTACAGGGAGGTTGACCTTGTGTTTACTGCAACAGTAATTGCTTTTCATATATTTCATGCGGATGAATCATGTAGAAATAAATACAGTCAAACTTGGTTATCTCGAACTAGATGGGACTGTTTAAAAACTTCGAGATATCTGAGTATTCGAGATATCAAGGGTAAAATACTTAAAAAATAAGTGGTTGGGACTTACAAATCACTTCAACATATCAAAGGTATTCGAGATATCAGTGTTCAAGATATCGAAGTTCAACTATATGTCTGTCTATATTATGTTCTTGGAGATAAGAAAGTTGTGCAGAAGTAGTACAAACAAGAATTCTTTTTATATGAAAAATATTTATCCCTGTATTAAAGGTATGAATGCACCCTTGCTCTGTAAGTCATACAAGCAATTGCATTCACAACTCCATAAACCAAATTGCTCAGTTTCAACAGATAACCATATATATCTGTTTACTTTTGCAATCATTCAATTTTCATTCTTTGGGCAACCACTTTTACATCGCAAAGAATAAAATGCGCAGAAATTATGGACATGCAGCACATGTATTTAGTTCTATAAGACACTTTTTATATAGCGAAAAATGCCTTGCACAATTGGAAAGGTTACACCCCATTTAAGCAAATTTTGTGACACATGAAAACAAAGTGAATGTACAATTACATTGTTTATAAATATCAAAAAAATTCAATGTTCAGTTCCAACAGATTATATAGGAATTAGAAACAATGTAAATAGTTTTTATGGTTTCTTAGCTTTTTAGCTCTTTGGTGTGTCAATCATACTCAATTTTTTGCTGCCAATGTGTTTAGATATTGCAAATATTAGTATTGTTTGTATGATATTGATATAAAAACTTTGGTGGATCATGCAGGTATAAAAGTAGCAAGCATTGCAGAAATTTTTTTTTTTCATAAACATGTATTGAGTTCACAAGGAGTCAATGCCCAACTTACAAAATTAGTACAATCAAAGAGAAATAACTCTTTTTGGATTCCCAATCTTTAAATTTTCTGTTGATTGTAAAAAGAAGGAAATTTGACCATTTATTTCAATGAGTTCTCTGTCCATGGTCAATTGATCTTTAGTTCATTGACAATCTGTTGACATACAATCACAGAGAATGTAGAGTTTTCCAGATGAAGATGATCATCTTCATTATAGTCAGTGGTAAAGGCTGGCCCCCAAAACACCTTAATCTAACAAGTAATTTAGATGATGTAATGCTCCAGCTTTTACAGAGCATCATCGGTTGATTTGCCAGGGTTCTGATCACAAACTTGTGTGTTTATGTGGAAAATTATCCTTCGATCTAAAGAAAGATGGTGAGTATTGGTGACATACTGGGTAATTGTATTCAATTTGAAATCTTCCGTATTTTTACATGTAGCAAATACATATATGCTACCTAAAGACTCATCTGCACTGGATAGGCTGTACTTGGAGCAAACTTAACCGACGCCGCCACCTTCAACCCTAACCAACAACAGCAGATAGACACTTAAAATTTCAGTAAAAATGATAATTTATTCAGCATATTATATACAAACTTTTTACAAAGTATTCATGAATGATGTCTATTTTCATTTTTTCCTTATACATTTGCTATCAATGTATGAATGTCAACACTGAACAAATTGCAAATATCTTAAACTTCCATAAAGTCCACAGTTGTCAACTGCTCCTTTTTCTCATCAAAACTCCTTTATTTCTTACAGAGTTACTACCACTGCCTAATCATCTTCCTCCTCCTCCTCTTCTGCCTCTTCCATCTCCTCTGCTGCTTCGGCTGCCTCTTGTTGGGCGTTCCTGAGGGCGTTCTCCTCCTCAACAGTTGGATCCTCAGCCTCTGTGATTTCTGGGCCGCTGGGGAATTCCTCCTGAATGGGTGCAGTCTGTGGGGGATTGTAGTTGTCCATGTTGTATTTGTGACCATAGCCAATGTAGACATTCTCAAATTTCCTTAAAGAAATAAGATTCATTAATGAAATGACAAATTCTCTTGGTAACTTTGAGGTGAATTTTCAAGCACCAACATAGTAGATTATGTATATATATTTTTTTCATTTTATGACTTACTTTCCAGCTGCAAATGCATGAGCACCAGGCCACAAGTTGGACTGAAGAACTGAGATGGCGTACTGAGGGATCAGCTTGGAGGAAACTTTTGGGGTCCATGGAGGGAGGTTTCCAATCTCAGCATCCTCGGAGAGAGGTGTCAGGAGAGGTGGTCCCACCTCAGGCTCGGGCTCATCGGGCTCCTCACGCTCCTCCTCCTCATCCTCATCTTCTACCTCCTCGGGGGATTCCTGACCCACCTTGACCCAGACACAGCGCCCCTGGGGCAGGATGTGTTGCACGTGGTGAACCCAGTGTTGTAGGGATCCATCACACAGATCCCTCAATGACACGGGCTCAAAGTCCACGTTGATCACACAGTCATTGCGACCTGTAATGTATGAAAATAAACTTAACCATTTTTGCTTTAATTTGGCCTACAAGAAAATAAACGGACAACATACTTGGTAAAAATTTCTTATTTTTTTCAAAATAAAAACTTGCCTTCAGTTTCTTCTTCCTCCTCCTCATCTTCTTCAAACTGGTAGAAGCCCATAGGGGACACATGGGTACCAGCACTGATACGGGCAATCTGGGCTCTCAAATAGTTAATCTCATTGCCTGGGAAAGGGGGATAACTGACAACCTAAAGAATCAAGATGAGAAATATGAATGCACAGTATTTACATTATAAATGTCTTCATAAATAAACTACCTTGAATTAGAGATACAGAAAATGAAACTTTTCAGTATTGTTGGTGTAAAAGATTTATGATTAGAAAATGCATTGGAATCTTACTGGAGCATCCAATCTTCCAGTGAAGAACTTCTTGATGAGTCTAGCAGACTGGAGCTGGGCTGGTGTTACTGCTGGAAGCTTGGTCCAGGGTTTACCAGCTGAAAAAAAGTACACAATGTATAATCAGTTACAATTATCAAACTTTTATTCCATTATTGAAGCAAAATTTTCATTTTTACTTTCCTAGCAGAGAACTTTGGAATAACACTTACGATCATTGCAGACAAAGTATGTTTTCTTGTTGGTGCCTGTTTTGTTTTCCTCCTTTGGGATTTCTGGTGGGGGTTTGAAGTCTGGTTTTGGAGTGTCATCCTCCTCTTGTTCTAAAAGAGTAATACAAACATCCAGATTTTATATATACTGGTGTATCTCAATAAAAATAACTCAAATAACTTTTTATGATATTCTGCTCTTAAATTCTAATTTCAAACATTTTACTATGATCATGCAAGACATATAATTTTTCAAACTGGTCTACAAACATGAAACTTTTATTCATTGGCTTAAATGCATTTCTTTAAACTCATAGCATACCTTCTTCTCCTTCCTCATCGCCATCTTTGTCTGTTGCTTCTTCCTCTTGTTGTTCCTCGGGCTAAAAATGGAAAAGTTTGAATCAGATAATGACAAATCTCATTCAAAACTTATCAGTACAGATTAATATAATAAAAAATTAAATGGCAACAAAAACTCCAATAATATTATCCTTCAAAACAATAAATCACAATTTACCTCTTCTTCCTCCTCTTCCTCTTCATCACCATCCCTGTACTCCACCTCAGCTACATAGTAATTCTGTTCAGTTCCAAACATTTTCCCCCAAAATCTAACATGTGATAATGCATGAGTGTCCACTAAATTTTTCAAAGCTAACCAAACACGAATCATTTCTTCACGGTTCAAACCGATTCCAGCTTGCTCAAAGAAAAAACAGAGTTCCATAATATTTGGAAGAGGTGTTTCGAGTTCTTCACTCTCTTCTGGTTCATTGTCCTCACCGCCTTCTTTCTGAAAAATCAGTCAAAAAATAAATGTACTACATGTACATGTATTCAATGCATAGGAAGCATTCAGAAAAAAAAGTTGCTTTCATGGCGAAAAGTTATTTTGGTTTTTAATGATATTATATATATAAGCTGAAGTACATACTGCAAAGAGTTTTTCTTGCACTTTGGCCAATGCGACTTCTGTAGACTGGTCAAGTTTGTCCCTGACTGTGTCAACATCTGATGTAAATTTTGATCGTTTTGAATCTTTGCTAACATCTTCAAAGATATCTACAACATTGCTTGGCCTCTCATCGAGAACTTTGGTGAGAACACGGCTAAGATGGTCATATCTGCAAAAAAATATATTGATTTACTTTCAATGAAAGCTACAAACAATGCTATACATTATAGCAGGACAAAGAAAACAACATTCCTTGTCATATTATTTGGACTGGATTATTATAATTATAAGAAAGTAATAAAAGCACTTGAAAAGCTAAATGTTGAGAATATGTACAATTGTTATGCTTATCAAATCAATAGTATTCACATGTATCAATATAAATTATAGAAAAATCTACATACAGTTGGTACAAAAAGCATATTTATAAATGATTTTTAATTTGAACCCAAAACAATTTATATAAATGCATTTCAGTTCACCAACACAATAAGTTGTTTGGAAGAAATAATGAAAAATTAAACACATTGTTCAATGATGAAACCATGCTTAACAACAAACCCAAACATGTGAAATTTTTTATAGCTATTATTATTATTAGGCCTATAGCCAAGATCGAAAAATATATTAGCGTTGATAATCTTATAGAATCATAAAAGAATGAGCTGTGTTTTAACTCAAAACATTGATAGAAAAACACAATACTAAAACATCTTCGAAAACGAAATTTTTGTACACATTTCATATTGTGATTTATAAACACTTACAAATTCAACCCTGTGTCTGTACTGGCAGTGAGGAGATAAGATTTTGCAGAGATGAACTGCTGCTCCTTAGGGTTGATATTCAACTCCATGTTGACATCCGTCATCTTTGCTGCTTTTAGAGAGGTATCTCTCTTTTGTGTATATCCGATAGCAGCACAATCTTATCGCGGCCTGTTGCTACACTACCGACACAGCGCACACAAACCTTTCTGTAGTGTTGTCAAGGTAAATACCCATTCCGACATAAAACGTAACTTCCGTTTCTGACCTGTGACGTTTTACACATATTGAATATATAGCCCACTTCCTGAGTGAAAATGGAGAGAAGAATGTAAACAATTTGACCACCTTTCATAATCAATCATGCTGTATATAATTATTTGATGTTCATAATATAGTAATATGGTGTCCCGTAATTGGAAATAACTTTTAGATGGCAAGCACACGAAAAATTGTGCGGAATTCGTTTACCATGGAAAACAGGCGCACCTGCATACAGTTCCACAAGTTTCATTTCTCGTTAGACTTCGTTAAAAGACTAGATAATATACACCGGCAGTGATGTTATCGAAGAAAAAAGACTCTGGTATTAATGATGGCATCGCAGGAAAATATGTTAAACGTGAAACCCCACCCATGCTCAGAAGTAAGTTTCATAAATGGACGGATAGAAATATTGTCATCTGTTGTACTGTCATTTTGATTATGACTCGCTTTGACATAGAATGTTTTATTTTGAAACCACAGTTGCACTATGTGCACAAATATTGCAATTACCCTTTATACGAATAGAGAAACAATTAATATTCGTTGAACTGCATGCACTAATAACCCATGAATGAATCATCCCAAAGTATTGCCAACCTCTGTAGCATGTCATTCATAATCAGAGCACCTCTACTGGCAACATACTTGTTATACATTTCATGTACTGATTCAGAATGCTACTCTGTCTAGAAATAAGTTCCAACCTAAATGTTATTTATTGATCTAGCCTACATTTGTAGGTAAGAGGTTGACTAATATTTTGTTCATGTATCATGTTATCCATATACTCCTGTTATGAAATTTTTCATTAATTTAGGAAACTTATTTTACTTTATGATAAATAAATTAACTGAATTATTCTATGTGAAATAAATGACATGATCCAGAATTACATTTTTGCAATCCATTATAAAAAAAATATATAATTGCTTACCCTTAAGGTTATATTTTACAAATGTAGCTGATGTATTGAAATGATTTAAAACAGTCTGATTGTGTTCAGCAGTTGAGTACAACTGAATCACTTTTGGTAACAGGATTTTCTATTTTATAACTTTTACTGTTCAATTTCAAGCAATGTTGGGTTAAATTTATTAAAACTTTGAAATGCTACACCTGTCTCTTCAATTTATCTGTACATTTTGTTCATCACTGATTAACAATTCATGAAATATGAATTTGAAAGAGTTATTTCTCACCTGTGTAGGTGAAATGTTTTCAGTGCCGTAACCTTTATTTCAAAATGAGTTACACATAAAACTGCATTAATCTGATTCTAAAATCATTGAACCCGTGAAGTTTAATATGTAATGTTCCGATATACAATCATTTGATTAAAAAAAAATTTAATAAATCCGAAAAAGTTTGAAATATAATAATTTTCAATGTATTCCAATATAATTTGATTACGGATAAGATAGCCTGTCCACTGTATCTCAATAAAATTAATGTTATAAGTAAATAAAGGGTATATCTCTAATGCGTACATATTATGTTATACTGTATTTTGGCTATATTGGATGTAATTATTTATGCAGCAACAAAAAGTGTAGTTTTTAGATTCAACTAATTCATAATGCTTCAAATTTAAAAACATTTGGTGCATCATTAATATCCCATCCACTACCACAAACCTTTAGAAGACAGCATCAATCTTGAATACCTGGAACACTTAAAGAATAGGAATATTTTAGGAGAAAATTAATTCATCTACATAATGATTGATTAGGTGAAAGAAGACAATACTTCTCTCTAGATAGTAACACATTGCCATCTAATAAAATGTGTTAATTCAGACAATATGGTGACAGAATTTGTTCTTTATTGCTTTTTATATCACAAGAACAATGTAGCAATATTGATTTTTATAAACAATACTTAATTTTATGCTGAAATCACTTTTAACACATGCAAAGGTGAGATTTTCTGAAATTAATATTGAATTAAGACTAATGTTTTTAAACATAACCTGTAACACTATTACAGATGAATTAAAGTTTGAAGAGGTAAAATACAATAAAAACATTTATATTATTATAAATATTCATGTACAAATTGGAGTAATATCCATCTAATTCTGTAAAATAGATGATTTGTGAATGAACATATGAATATTAAATTATATGTAACCTTATTTAAGCTTCTCTGAACCTCAGCCTCAAAATATTTTTTTCATCATGATAAATGTTATTCGTCCTTCATGAAACTTAGTAAATGAAATGAAATAAAAAGAAATTTATCTATGGTATCCATGCTTTTTACAAAGTTATTGCAAATTTACCCCCAATGGATATATTGGAATAAATATATACGTCAAGTTGAGATCAAATCTAAAAAAGGTTGAACCGATGCATCATTGGCTCAAACTCCTTTACCGATATGTACATGTACTTACTTTAGATCTCAGTGAATCTACTAAGCCAAGCATTTTGTTGAAGAACTGATCATGAAATTAACACTACGAGACTAATTAGATTTGTCTATGTACAAGGCAGATTTATGGTACGAATTAAAAAAAAAATCCGGAAAATTTTGAGTTATCGGACGTGGCTGGGGATCGGAGATCATTAAAAATAAAAATTTCAAGTGTACCTTGTAATTCAAATAACATTTACCCGTATTGGTACAAAAATATACTTAAAAGATAAAACTTAGCTGATGCATTAGATTTGAGTATTTAAAAGTTGTGTGATACAGCGTAAGATTCTAACTCACATAATCGTTATATCTTTAAAGGCAACACTGAATTTTAGATGGACATATATCATATATAGTAAATCCATTGTAGATAGTATTAAGTAAGATAAGCTCAGATCATTAGTATAATGAATGATCGGACTATATGTGTCTTTAGAAATTTGGTACACACTTGAAATTCCTGAGGTTTCCCGAGTCCACTTGATGATGTTAACACAAGATTAGTGAGTCATTATGTAACATGTTTAAAATGCACACTATTTGAAGCGATCATGTTAATATAGTGTAGAATTTCATCTCTGATCACCATGGTTTCTTGTTCCTCTGTTCCTTATGATATAGACAGGGAATTAGAAGAAGTGTTTGAAAATCTCAATAAGTCTCTTGATGATCTATTAAATGTTGATAGATTACCAGGTAGGGATTGTAATTACAGTATTCTGTGAAAATTTATTGTATATTTGGTTTTTAATCAAAAGTTGATAGTGATAATTTTTCTGTTGTAGACTATCACACTCCTGTCCGCCAGACCCCTAATTTCCAGCGACGCAGTGTCAAAACTCCTGCAACATTCTACGTACCACAGCAAGCAGCCGGCAACATAATCGGCAGCAGAGCCCAGGTATCGACACGCTCCAATGTCCAATCAAACATCAGCTCTCTGGAGACTCGGTCCCAGCAGTTGTCTCCCCTTACTCAGCAGAGAAATACTCAGAGTGCCCCACCCAACATAGCCCAGCTGTCCCAGGGGGTTCAGAATCTGAGCGTGGGGGACCAATCAGAGGGGGCTTCAGGCTCCACCAGTTCCCTTACCACCCAGGGCTCCACCACCAGCCAGGGGACCACAGCTTCTTCGGGGTATGGGAGTGGTCCACAGCCAGCTGTGTCAGAGGGCCAGCAGGGGGTGGGGCAGAGAAACAACCTGGGAGCCATCAGAGAAGGTAATTCATCACATTTAATCTCTCTTTTATAAGTGTCTATTTAAAATTGAATAGGATTATTAAAGAATCATATATGCTTGTACAAAATGGGCAACATTTTTCTTGAATTGGACATGTTTTTAGAGTAACAATTTTTAGTTTGCTATTCTGCTCACGGTTATATTTTGAAAGTATTGATCTCCAGTACATGGCAGACTTTCATACTTTGCTTAGATGCAGTGGAAAAACTCTGGTACTATGTAAATTTGTGAAAAACAATGCACCCAGAAATTATTAAATATCAATTTCATGATTGCAGACTTCCATGAAGCTGGTAACCTTGGTGGGGCCCAGGGTAACTACTCGGACTACCACAGCCAGTTTGATGAGAACTACCAGATTCAGCAATACCACGAGGAGATCAGGAACCACTATGCACAGCAAAGTGGAGGTCATGTGAGCAGCACACAGCACAGTCTGCAGTCCAGCACACAGCAGTCCAGCACAAGCTCATGTAAGTACAGCCATCAATGTGCTGACAAGATGGGTCAGTACCTTGGTAATATATTTCAGGACTCTATGGAGAACCAGGGATGTGCACAGTCTACTCCTTGCATTAGCAACAGTAGTCAAAATACCCAACCTTTGCCTTCTGCAAATATGGAAAACCAAAGCTTTGGTGAGACACCAGCATTTTTGGAAGCTTACCAAAGTGCACAAGCAAAAGCACTCAAAGACCCAGACAATTTATACAGTATCCTTGGGGGTTATCAGCATGATAAATCTTCCAGCAACATGAATTCTGAGTGCAACCAATTAATTGACAAACCAGGATATGTTCAGCCTTCCAGCAACTTGTGCAACATCCAGTCCATGCATACTTCAATCAGCACAAACACTCTACAGCATAGTAGTAGTCAATCAACCATAATAGAGAACCAGTCAAATCAAAGCAACATCATGCAACATTCTAGTAGCAATTTGCATCATAGTCAATCTTCAAGTTCCTTCCAGTCTTCCAGTTCAATGTCAGATTCTAGCTTCTCTGACACAGGCCCTGTAGTCAGTTGGCAGTATAGTCCTCTCCAGTAGGATGGTGGTGGTGTCCTGCTGACAAACAGCACAATGCACAATGTGCTGTCCAGTAGTTCACTGTGCAGCAGTTCAAACTTGGTCACAAGCAGTGGAATAAGCGAATCTGTTGTGCAACAGTCCAGTGCTACTCATTCAAATTGTTCAACATCAATTAACACTAGTAACTGTAATTAACCTTTTAAGATTATTCACTCTCTTTCAACTTCTCTCTCAGATTTATTAATAGTTTACCTGTCTGATGAATAACATAAATATGTTATATTTTTTAAATGTAAATTCATTACAATATCAATAAATTCAATTTGTCTTGTATCATACCATCAATGTAAAGATAATAAAATCTGAAAAAGCTAGCAGTTTTGTTATTTCTATTGTATTAATGAATAGTTTAATTTAAAAAAAAGATAGGAAGTGTGAAAGAATATCTGTAAAGGTCAGACAATATGAATATACCATAACATAGGAAGGAACATACATTTAATGAAGCTTGCAAAGTATACACTTTTCTGTGTAAAATTAAAACTTAAAATTCACTTAAAAATCACTTAAAATTGTCTCCTCAGAAAGGTTTTAAAATAAATCTTTATTGTTTTGATAAACAGTATATGAAGTGTTGGGAACATATAACACATTTAGGAAGATAACAATACTGGTACTTTAAAAATTTAGTGGGATGAGGATCAGACAATGGGTGAGTTATTCTAAGCAAGAGTTTGAATGATTTTTTTTCATCTAAGGAATATGCCAGCAATTAAATACCAACAAATCTCTATTGAAGATTTTTAAGAAAAATAATATTACTCCTAATGGTTGCTTCAAAATCTGAATTTAACCCTTTTTCTTTCCAAACTCTATAGTATTCATTAAGGTGATAACCCACAATGGTACGATTTAGATGAGATTTGTTATGGGTGGACATTTGATAAGGTGGTACATGTGTAATGACTTCACACTCGTGTGTCTTCCTGTTTACTGTTGTCACATCAGTAAAACATTTGTGTAACATGAGTCAGCTGGTTCCGTGGTTTACAAACTATCTGTGACAAATATTTGAGCAATCTTAACATAGAAGTGTCTCTATTATACAAGGTCGACGGTTTCACAACAGCCACAGAGTTAGTCATGCAGACTCAGTGACCAGAGGTGACATGAATGAAAAAAAAAATAAAGATCTTACCTTTGTCTGTCATCAGAAGATGTACTGCATAATTGCAATTTGATTGACTCGTTTAAATAAACTGAATAATTAAAAAAGAGGACAATTCATCGTCAGAAAATTTTTAAAACGGCAATTTGTATATGCAAAAATTTTTTTTATCTTACATTTTAAACATAGAAAAGATGATACCGGTAATTAAATCTTGATGTCCATTTCAGCATCGTCCTCTGCCTACAATGACGAGTTTCCCCTCCCCCCAGGCTGGTCACTGGACTGGACTGTGAGGGGAAGGAAGTATTACATTGACCACAACACCCAGACGACCCACTGGAGCCACCCCCTGGAGAAGGAGAGCCTTCCCACAGGCTGGGAAAGGATAGAGAACAAGGAGTATGGGGTTTACTATGTCAAGTAAGTTTTTAGACAGATTTGTGTGCCATTGTGTGGCTGGCGTGGAAAACTTGCAAAATGATAGTGAATATTGTCACCCTTGAGACATGCATTAAATAAAAAAGGAAGGCCATAAATTATATTATTGACTAAATTGTCAGTGAATTATTTAAAACAAGTTTATATTTTCCCCCTTGCAGCCATTATTTACAAATCGCACAAGTGAACCACCCTTGTTCCCCTACCCAGGGGAATGTCAGATACAGCCACCCTCCCTACCTCCCCCGTCAGATTGAGTATCGGGCTACCAGACAGGAGGGCATGCTTGTTCCTGCCAACCCATACCTCCATACAGGTGAGAGTAACTGAATACCTTAAAAAACCAATCAATTATGTAAAGCAAAGCATTTTGACTATCGCACATGGTCAATTTTATGACTTAAATAATTGTTTTATTCATTGAGCCATTCAGATGAACTGGCTTGTCAGAACTGTAATAGTTTATAAAGTTTAGTTCAAATTTTAATACATTTCTCGTAACAGAGATTCCCAAATGGCTGGTTGTATATTCTAAGGGAGCTCGAGAACACGATCACAAGCTGAAGGTCAGTATATCATCCACCATGCTCATGTTAAGTGACTGAATGAATACTTTAATCCACATATATTTCAATGCAATGATAATTCTAATGTCAATAAAATGTCCAAGGTAATAGTTAAATATTGTTTGTTTTTTAGTGGGATTTGTTCCGCTTGAATGAAATAGAGGTCTTTGATGCCATGTTGATGCGCCTTCATAAACAAGAACTGGAGCAGATAGTGATGAGCTATGAAGCGTATCGCAGTGCCCTGATTCGAGAGATGGAACGACGAAAGAAAGAAAACCAAGTTCCCCCCCAGAGTCGGGCTCTTCCTCAGAGTGTTGAGCACCAAAAACAAATTCAAAATGAGGGACTTCTGCCTGGAAGGCTCTATAACATCAGTGCCCAAGGCTCAGGGCAACCCCCCAACCAGGGGGGTACCCCAGGCATTCAACAAAATGTTGGTCATGGATTTCCTCGAAATGTGGATCAAATCTCTTCTATACCTGTCACTATTGGCTTGCCTCAAGCTATGCAAGGTCCAATGATCCAACAAAATATGGTGCGTGCAAATTTGAATTTCAAAACTGCTAATCCTGTTGCTCCAAGTAATCCTGCTAATCTTCCACAAGGGGTGAATCCCGCTGCAGGACAGCAAGGAACAACTGCAGCAGAGAGGATGATGATGTTACACAGTCAGGCATCAGAAAACCAGTTTGCAATGCAAAAGACTGTGACAACTCAACATCACCTGATGCAGCAGCATCAGCAAATTCAACAGCAACTAGAGCAGCTGAGACAAGAACAAATGCAGAGACATCTGCAACAACAGTTGATTCAGCAAAGGCTGATGCAACAGCAACATATGCAGAGTGTTCAATTTCATGGTTCACCAATGTTGCCTACCCATAAGCCCATGTCTCAGAACTTTGTCTCCCAGCAGCCTCTTGGCAGCCAAATGCAACATTACACACCATACACAGCCAATCAGCCAACAGTAAACCAGCAACCACAGAGTTACCCTGCCCACCCAACCACCACCTCCCAGCACCCATCAACCTCTCCCCATGCACCTTTACAAGTCTATCCACAACATGCAACATCAGGTCAAACGCCTGTGCAACATCTACAGCCCCTTCAGAGTATTCCACAAGGCTACTCCCAGTTGGTTGTTTCATCGTCCTCACCCTCAGTCCAGTCCCAAGGTAACCCCCAGCAAGCCTTCTCTGTTCCCTCCTCGCAGCCAATGGTGCCTTCCAGTTTCCCACCACAATCCCAAACCCAGCCTCAGTCTAAGTCCATTACACAGAACATTGAAACCAAAGTTTAACACCAGGGTGTGCCATACTCGCTAAGAACAAATATTGTATGTGTATTACTCATGTATTACATATGTATTATGTGCACATCTTGTTATTTTGATACTCAGTGTAATGGATGTAGTAGTTTAAAGGTTGTTTTTTTTATTTTAATTATAATACCTACTGGTCAAACCAAGATATCTTCTTTTAATTCAAGGCTGTGTTCTATGCTATTGTATTCAAGAGGACTCTTTTTGACTCTGTTCAATTTTCATTCTGTTACTGCCTGTAAGACTTGTATTGTACATAAGCTGTAGTTTACAATTGGCTGTAAATGAATGTAATGTTCAGTCTAGTAGATGCTACCATGTTCAAAACCTAGTCTCTTTATATATTAATTATACCCCCGGTCCGAAGGAGAGGGAGGTATACTGTTTTACCCTTGTGTGTCTGTGTGTCTGTCTGTCCATAACAAATTTCTGTCATATTTTTCTCAGCAACTATCAATTGCAGATGGTTGAAATTTTAACACATTCTTTGTTTAGACATGCCATATAATGGAATTCATTTTTTAGCAAATTCGATGTTAACTTCTTGTTAAATGTCAACTTTGCTTATTTTGTATATTTACATGAGAACGGGGCTATCACTAGTGAGCATTGGCTCACAGATATCTTGTTAATTTTTCTTTGTCCATGAGTATTGTTTTGTCAGTGAATTCATTGTCATTCATTGTTATGGTTTGGGATGCTATGATCATTCATTTTTTGTTGTTTAAGTTGTTTTAATCTGTGTTTGTAATTTTTACTGCATACTTTCTAGTACATGTACCAGTAAATTTGTAAATATGGTATTTTTTTAAGTACATCTATAAAGAACTAGGATTACTTCATTTTTATAATGTTAAGGCTTATTGTTACTTTCCTCATGAAACATGGAATGTTACAATAGGCTATGGCTCTGTGAAGAAGATGCACATACTATTGCACCATGCTAAGTCCATATTTCTAAGAACATTCTCGCATGTTTTCTTTTCTAATGATGTCATGTTGAAATTTGATTTCATAACTATTTTTAGAAGGGACAAGTGATAGGTATCTGTAGAAATTAGTTTATGCATATATATTTATGTTGTGTGCCAAACATGAGATTGATTTTTGGAGATTTCACATTATTCTTTAGATAACCCCGAATCGAATTTTCACTATTTACTGTAAATGTATTATATTTAGCATATACAATATTTGGCGGAAATTCTTTAACAAGTTAGTGTGGATTTGAATTAGCGTTTTGTAAAAGTACCTGTTATTTTACATGTACGCAAGGCGTTCTTGATTTTGCAGAAGCCACTTTATGCCAAAAGCACTTACTAGAATACAGAGCCAAATGTAATATGTTTACAGTATTGCAAACTTATTTCAAATATAGATACTAAGTAATATGTAATCAAGAAGGATTTTAATCTGGTTGCCATGACAGCAACATTTGCATTATGGACTTAAATATTAATTTTCAAAATGGTTGTGTTTGAGACGACAGTCACCCTTGTATGATCTCATTCCTACAGTTATATATACATGTATTATATATATGCATTACCACTCTTATTTAATTTTATCAATTGTGATTCCTTGTTGATATTTGAATAAAGTAGAATGGGTGATATGCTTTTTAGTCAAGAAGTAGATAGTGTTGTTTTTACAATGATATATTTTTGTTCTGATAGTCGTCATGAAAGTTAATCACTGTATACAGGGTTATTTTCGCCTCATGTAATTTTCGCCCTTCTCCATGTGCAAACAGTTTAACCCCGTCTTGAATTCACCCAGACACAGTTGTGTTTTAAGAGATAATTTAAGACATTGGAATTCGCCCAGTCTTAAATTCGCCCGCTGACAACAAGGGCGAAAGGGGCGAAAATGAAACAGGGGCGAATATTTCCCTGTATACAGTATTCATGATGTTCCAGGATTCCAGTTTCTATCATTAGAAAGTCTCCAGTATTTCATGGTGAAAATCTGATTAAAACTTGTAATCTCTTATGGTTGATGATAAAATTGTAAAACAAAATACCTTAATGAATTAATTTCTTTATTCAATATGTCCCACCTTGACAGCATTTATGTTATATACATGTGTACACCAATGATAGGAATTCCAGTCTTTTCAAATTCAAATCTTTAATGACTAGTACATGATGGAGATTTGTGATATGATATCGGAAAAAATCTCTTCGAGGAATATAATTTTTGAAAAATTAAAGACATACAAAATATAAGATGTCCCTATTTTAATGTAAAGTATAGAAAAATTAATAGATCTACGGCATGTTTAAATTTATCCATTGATACTGATAAAAGGGGATCCATAGACTGTCTTTGCATCAGATACCAATAAGTATCAATCATTATACAAATGTATATACAAAATGGGTTGTACTATTTACCTGAATCATTTTACTTAAATTAAAAAAAAAATCCCATATAGAAAACTCTATAAATTATCTATAAACTTTTAGAAATAGAACAGATGACTATAAAATAAATTTGATAAACATATCAAAAGGTACTGTTTCAATACATGTATTTGGCAAAGATAGCACTACCGGTAATCAACACTGTCCAAAGCTAAGAAAGCACAATCAGTTAAATGTTGGTTTAAAGTACCCAAACTGTACTGCATTTCCTATATCAAATTGGAGTAATTGAAATTATGCAAAATGAAGTGAAATGAAAAAATTAGGCTGGGTGTGTGTTGACATGCATAAATTTACTCAGCCTCCATTATACTGCGTAGAAAATTCTCATCACCAGGATTACAACAGATACCCTCAAAATACATACACATACAATAATTTAAATGACAAGAATATAGCATTGAAACAGTCATTCCAATTTTCATTAAATTACAACTCTCTCATTCAAGAGTATATAAAGACATTTTAGATATACAATTAAAACTGTGCAGACTTTGTGAAATTACATATTTCTTAATGCATGTTGATTTTGCTACTTTAGTGCATTTGGACTTGATTGGATAAATGCATAAAGCTTGTACTGTACATACATGCAAACATTTCTACAAGCATTCCGTTTGACTTGACAAAAATGATACAAAAGATAAAGACTTCATCCGGTGACCATGACCTTCTTTTTGACCTTTGACTTGTGAGGATCTGTGCTGCCCTTTGGGCTTGAGCTGCTAGAGGGCGCTGCCA
Organism: Magallana nippona; assembly: GCA_033439105.1. Lineage (NCBI taxonomy): Eukaryota > Metazoa > Mollusca > Bivalvia > Ostreida > Ostreidae > Magallana > Magallana nippona. The sequence continues at coordinate 35,642,392 of CM065923.1, read as the reverse complement.
TTTGAGCAACATCTTCTCGTTCTTGAAGGTAAGCCTGTCAGATTCAAAATATTTAATAATTAATGATTAAACTTGCTCATGATGGAACAGACAAGTGTAACTTATTTAGCAATTATATATATACATGTATGTTTATTGTCATCACCAGTTCTTTTTATCAATATTTTTGGGAGAATGTTTCAATTCCATTTTATCTCCATAATTGTTGGAAAACAAAAACCAAAGTGGGTATAATTGCTGCAATTTTGGATAAGTAACACTTATTTGGCCTCAAACTAGAAACTGTCATTTTCTCAATATATGTGTATCACCATTTGAATATATCAATTTTTATTTTAGTCTGACATACTGTTTAATAATGGAGACAAATATTCATGAAATAGATTAAGTTATCTATAAAAATCAATGTTCCTTAAAACACATTTGTAAGAAGTATAAAAAATTCCCCACCCCGATTTTTTGTAATTTTTCCTCCAGTGTCATATCTTCCATTGAGGAGTCCAGACGTTTCAAGCACTTCTCTGTGATGTTGTCTATGGCCATAAGTATTACTCCAAGCTCAGTCCTCTGCAAAAGGAAACATCATTAATCCTAACTGCCCAATGTTTCCTTAGACTGTGCCACTATGACCAAGCAGGAGCAATTTTTGTGAAAAGGGGCCCGGAAAAATCATGAAATTATGAATAAAATTTTCGTAGCAGATATTGCATTGATATATTTAAATCTAGTGATCCCTACTCGCTTTCTCATGTCCCCTTGATTGGAGGCAAACTGCTGTTCTTGCTGCTTGTTGGAGTCTTGTCTTTTATCTTGCTGATTTTGGAGTTTGGCAAGGTGGCTATTTATGGACACTTTTCTTTTGTCATGGTCTGTTTTCATGTCATCTAGTTCCTTCTTGAGGTGTTCAATCTGTATATGCAATTTGGTTAAAGATAGGCAAGTGATACATTTCCTTAATATATTACCAATGCAACCAATGTAAATGCCCAAATAAAAACATATGTGCAACAAAGTATTTGTTACCATTATAATTTAACATATGATAATCTTAAATTTAACCCCTTCAACTAATATGCATGTTATTATAATTATGGCTTCATATCAGTGGCCTTGACAATAAGGAGCACTTTTATTTAAGTATGGTACCATAGATCATCAACTGATGTTTTTCTGCTTTCCGATTTCTTTAATACTGAATGGTGACTCTATATTCTGACCTCATCTCCCATGTGGACCAGGTTATCCACCAGATCTTTATTGGACTCGCTCAGTGTCTTATGTCTCATCATCAGGCCCTTGATCTTATCGTCGTCTTGTATGTAATCTGTCAATCATTAAGATATATACTGAACTTATGAAAGCAGAAAAACCATATGATAATCAATCAAATTATTGATATTTGAAGGCAATGTTTCAATAAAGTCTAACATGAATGGCATTGTTAAAGTTAAATTATTATATACTTGGTATAAAATACAGGATTTTTGCCCCCCGTGATATGAACAGAGGCACGCGCCTTTATCCCCCCCCCCCCCCCCCCCCCCCCCCCTGTTTCATCACCCTTTATTTCACCCTTTATCACAACCTTCATTACACCTTTCTGGAATGCCTTTTTCACTTTTTATTCTACTATCAAAAACTAGTTTCTTTATAATCATGACTGAGGCATCTGAATTTTTTACTTTCAGTTACTGTAATTATATCTGAATACAATTATATACATATATAGGATAAATAAGATCAGGTGATCTTCAGGAAAATCTTACAAACTTATTACTGGGTCATATTGTATATACATGTATTTTAAAAACGGTCTTTTAACTTTATAAGTACCAGTAGATACTGGGTATTCACACAAGATTTAGTGTGCAAAATCTTCACAGTCTTGAAACAGATTGTTGTGGCATATGCATTATCAAATATTTATTTAAAAGTTATTTTATATTTGTCATGCAGAACGTGCTTTAACAAACTTCAGAACTATAAAGGACTAAGATTTGAGACATTTTATCGAGTATGTTGTAAAAAACCCCATAAATTTAAACACTTGTGATTTTTTGTGTGGAAAATGAACATGTATTTAAACACCTGTGATTGTCAAGGTAAATGAGCACAAAAATGAGTGTGTGTGCATATACATTCATACACTGATACACATGTACTTTGCCTGTGATATTATAATTAATACAAGATGAAAACGACAAAGATAAATGTGATAAATGAACAAGTGTTTCTATTACCAATATATCTCCATTGATGACTACAGGAAAATAAGGAATGAAAGCTACTATTTTTTGGTTATTTGACAATATTGAATCAGAGAATGATTCAACAAATTAACTCTTATCAAAATGAAATGTTTGCCATAAATTCCCTGCAAACTAATTAGTTTTCTAAAAAAAAAAAAAAATTTTTTTGCAGAATTTGATTAATTCCCACTCTTTGTGAGTAGAGGCAAACTTCTGTTAAACCTCTCTAATTTAGCCATCTTTAATTTTGCCAGAGGTTTACCAGACACTCAATTATATGTTTGCAGTTTTTTGTCAGTACATGTAGTGGCAAACTTTTGGCGAACACCTCAAACTTTGCCAGAAGTTTACCATCTGATACCATTAATATCCCATAGCTTCTACTGATGTCATATGATCACCATAAGAATTAATTTTGTGATTTTTTAATCATGATTTCAATTTCTCCTGACTTACAATAAATTGATTTCAGTTGTTCTTTATATTAAGGATATATATCGATGTATAAAGAATAAGGATAACAATTTATATTGGTGAAGATAATATCGATATCATATGGTTATGATAATTTCTGGTAGAAATAATGTCAGAATTATAATAATTAATATCTACATGGTAGAGATAATCTCAGGGTTATAATACCTACATGGTAAACATAATGTCAGGGTTATTAATACCTGGTCCCAAATTTACAGCTTACCTTCTGGCATTATGTCGATGACTTTTAGGAGATACTCTTCAAACCGCTTGTACTGTTCACTTTCCTCTCCAAATAACTTTTCCTTAAAAACAATTAATATCAAAGCTTTGTTTATCTATTTCATATGATGACCCTGAGTTTGCACAGTTAATGATCAGCATTATTATATGCATGAATTCATAATGTGAAATATGCCCATATGCATCTCTCTCTCTCTCTCTCTCTCTCTCTCTCTCTCTCTCTCTCTCTCTCTCATCTGTTGTCATAAACTGTCTCTGTGTTGTTTCATACATCTCCTATAAAGAGATTTTCTGCTTAACGAACCTCCGTTTGAGAGCGGCCAGCTGCTCACACAGTTGTTCATATTCCGTCTGTTTTTGCTCCTTGAGTAGGACCTCGATCTGGTACTTCTGTATGGCTCGCCTTCTTTTAGCATCATTGTCCTTGATGAACTTGTCAAATTTGGCCACTTTATTGTTCATCTGCAAAAATGTATAATTATATAATTTAAATAATAAAAGGTTGCCAAATACATGTATGAAATTATTCAAGCTCTTTCACAATGCAACAAAATAGATGGTATAACAGTCTAGTTGACACAATAATTAGCCTACATGTATAAATATCACAGAACCAATCTTACTACAGCAAGACCTTTAAAGTGTATAAATAGAGTCTGGGTTTAGTCAGATTGATTATAGAAACCAAATATGGTACAGTTCAGTAAATTGGAGGAATTTTAAGAACAGAATTATTCTTTATATTAATTGTAACAACTTTTTCTTATTTATTTTTTTTACCATTTGTCTCTTTTTCTGGACATTGAGCTTTCTCTGTTGTAATTCCTCCATCTTCTGATGGAAGCGCTGTCGACATTTCTCCAGTTCAGCATCCACCTTGGCCACCTCGACCTCTTTCTTCAGCAGGAGGGTTTTCTGGAAGGTGTTGATGCCTGTCTCCAGCAGCTGACCCCCCGTCTCTTTGACCACAGGGAAAGATGTGGTGTCATGGTCCTCATCATCTCTACAATAAAGGGTGGAAAAGTGTATACATGTAGTTCATTACAGTAGAGATGACCATCACTCAACACTTAAAGTTGTTGTACAGTGTCAAGATAATATGATGTGTATACTGTTTAAGGTACCAAACTTGTCATTATTAGTTTCCAAAAATAAAGTAACGGCAAGAGAGAGAGAGAGAGAGAGAGAGAGAGAGAGAGAGAGAGAACTAGGGGGGAGAGGCATGCTTATAAAATGAGTGGGCATTGAGCAATATATAGCAAGTATATTCAACTGTATTATACTGTGAAGACTTATGCTGTAAACATATCGCTTTGTGCAGGTTTCATAAATAAGCATGCAAGATTAGACACCTGTTGACAGGTAACTGTTATTTTCAGGAGTATGCCTACCTTTCGTGCAACTGGGTGACAAAAATATTCTTTTTCTGGTCATCCAGTTGCAGTTTAAATCGGTCATTGTCATCCATAGTAGTAACCTTAAATAATAATAAACACACAACAAGTTATAAGTCAACACAGAAAGTCTCGTCCGCCATATCTAAACACCTTTATGCAAATCTGCGCACCTTGGAGATGACCACGTGACGAAGAGCGCTTTTATTTAAATGTCGAGATAAAGTCGTCTATAAAAGGTCAATGCTTTGCAGTCACGCAACCAGTGGAACTGTTGAAAGATTGACTGATGTCTTTATTTCGAGTTTCTGGTCGTTTGAGTTATTGATCAATCATTTAATTGACCCATCTGAATCTGTAGCAATCTAATTGACATATCGAAAATGAGTTACAACTGATCTTTTATCAGGATGGACGCCATTAAACTGTTAAATAGATTAAATGAAATAATTTAGTTTTAACAAATCTCCGTTATCCATGAGTATATTGGTTTTCCAGTTTGGTTGTACAATTGTATAAACCTATCTGATTTGTCAAATATGAATATAAATAGCTCATCAAAGGGGGTTACATATCAAATTTTGAATTTGAAAAATACCTGCAGGGATATTCTGCCCCTGAAATTTAGAAAAAAATCTTGTAAAATTTCGAAATTTAAATCACTATTTACAAGTTGAACTGAGAAGATATTCCAATAGTTGAAAAACTGCCCTCTTTGTACGACAACATACATAGCTGATGAATTTCATTATAAATGATTAATCATTACATGTAAATTGTAAATCATTACGTCTGTTATAGAAGACTGTGCCATGTATCAAAACCTACTCTTTAAAAAATTGTGCAATCCAACCGCCAAGTTTAGGCGTGATTTTAAAATCGTACGGATGCACGTCTGAATCCAAGTCCTTCTGCTTATGTATGTAACATGTGAAGACACGTACATTTATCTGATGAGTAAGACTCGCATATAAACAAGTAGAAAAATGTTATCTATATGCCTCATTATCATTATTCTAATCAAGCTTAAATAATTAAGTAAACCTTATCTTTAAGTCCTAAATTATTTTCAGTAAGCCAAAATGGTTTGAAATATGCCATTACCATTTTCTATGTTAAGAGAATAATTTAAACCAACATTATTACGCCCCCCCCCCCCCCCCCCCCCCCACTTTTTCTCGCAGTAGACCTTTTTCTTAATTTTACATATATAAAATATAAAATTGAATTATAGTGGAGTCGCCCCCTCCTATTTTTGGAGAGCATATAAGAAATTGAAGAGAAAGTAAGAAAATGAAGAAGTGAAATTGAAGGTAAAGGAATACTACGCCCCCCCCCCCCCCCCCCCCGGATTAGGATTGCCATGATTTCGGGATTAGAGGGTTTTTTTTTTTTTTTTGCTTGTCTAGATTTTTGGATGAGGTTGGCCCTTTCAAAAACGATGCTACGTGCCTTGGTGACACTACTTAATCTGTTGACAAGTAAGTGACGGTACAAAAGTAGAGTTGTCATCTTGGGTGATTTTCATTTTGTGAAATAAAGAGAAACAACACAGAAAAGCCCCATATATATCATAATAAAAAATGACATAATGAACTGGTTGATTTCAGGTTATATAACAATCGTGTAATATTTATCTAAAGACATTACTCTTTGGGTGAAGGTGCAACTATATATACCTTGATAACCGAAGAGAGCTTTATTCGAACTTATCTTTATTGAAACGAACCTTGTACATTTCTGCACTGAAAAAGAAATCGAGAGGGACGAGCTTGACAATGACCTTGACCTATATTTGCAGAAAGGTCGTATGTACCTATTTATACGCTCTTCTTTAAGTATTTGTTAGCCTTGAAGACATTGATCGACATAGATATGTTTGTATTCCAAAATGTTTTATATGTATATCTGAATATAGTATATGTATGAAAACAAAATTATTCATCATTTCCATCTTAGATAATGGTACTTATTTGATTTATATTCAACCTATTTTTATGTATAATATGAATAAATTGAATTGTTGATATTATAAATTTCCTCAAAGTTAAAATTTTAAAATCACTTCGTGAAAATTAAAACAAATACCCCCCCCCCCCCCCAAAAAAAAAAAAAAAAAAAAAAAAAAAAACCAAAAAACAACACAAAACAAAGATGCATGTGTATTAATAATAAAATTAAAACAATTACAAGATGTCCTAAATAAAAATGTGTATTTTGAATCTATAAAATGAAATGGTGCATTAGATTCTAAATTTAAAAAAAGTAAGTGTTTTGAAATTTGATAAGTTTAACACAAAGTAATTTTTTCGATTCAAGCTTTAATTTCGTGAAGAACATCAAAAAATTATTCAAAGAAAATATGGAATATGTCACAGTTAATTCATTTAGTTTCTTGACGAACCATTAAAATTGACGTTGCGAATTCAAAAATTGATTATTATGCTTGGCAGTCGGATTTTCATCTTTTTTGTTATTATTTTTCCTTCGATCCTATTAAATTGTGAAGAAGTATTGAAACTTTTCTGATTAATCTATGCATACTGCATAATTCAAATTAATGAAATGCCCTTGCCGATTATGTCTGTGCGATCGAGTTTCAACAAACATTCAGCCTGTTTGCAATCGTATTAGAAAACAGAAAGTACACATTTACATGTGTTATATTGATAAATTTTATTTTGTATGTATTCTAAGTTTCTATTCTACTTGTTCATTTGCAAGGTTTTCTGTACAAGTGATATAATGGGCAGTCTGGAAAAGAGCGCGATAACCGCTGATCATGTTAGAATATTCGCGAAATTTGGGTTTATGGCAATTTGGAGTTGCAAGGACATTTTGAGGTTGACATCAGAGTTAGGCTGATGACATTATATTATTAGTGCTGTTATCTTATTTTAACTTTTTATGCTTGTTACATCACTGCTGTCTTTAAGTCCATACTTTAAGGTGTTATTCTTTACAAAATAAGAAAGGAGGTAATTATTTTGCATCACAAACAACATGGTACTCTGTACATGCTATTAAATTGCAGTAAAACTTATTTTTCTAGTCAAAATTGCTTTAAATTATTCCCCTACAATTCGTGCTTTCGACATAATATGTTTAAGAATATATATATATATATATATATATATATATATATATATATATATATATATATATATATATATATATAAGAATATGTTTTATTAACGGATATGTTTAATTAAACTATCTTTCTAAAGAACTGGTTGAATTTTGTGTTTCGGAACAAACCACAGAACCAATTATCGTTTTTGTAGTGAGTGGACCTGTCACACCCACATTATGTTCCTAAGACCGCTAGCAATAGTAACTTTCAGGTAAAAGATCATCAATTTCATTAATTGTACAAGCATAATTATATATCTTGCGAATTACCTTAAGATCGCACACCCTTCCCCTAATATCCCCTTTACTTCCATTTGTTGAATAAGAAAAATTCTTATTATACTTTTCTTAAATTACACTGATATTTATTGGCAATAGACTTGTTCATTGTTGTTCATTGTTCAGCTATCATACTTACTTTTGATTGATGTTGTAGCTGTTTGATTCAAAGCCTCATAGGAAACAACTGTACCCTGCGCGTAGATTCGATTCAAGTGGAAGCGAATTTTACCTTAGAGAGGGTATTAACATTCCTTTCAAACTTGAGGTGCTTTCTATTTAACCGGAATTGCCGGCGTAACCTTCGTCGCCAATTACTGGAACGCACGTTGCCGGCTGGCGATTCCAGCAACGCAGTTTCCCATTGCCGATTAGGAAACAATTTGGTGTCGAAGTTTTCATGTTCTACAAAACGGAAATTTTATACCTTAGAGTTGTCGTAAAAAATGAATTGAATTATATTACATCTGCAAGTAGCGTTCATTTTTTAATGATTTCATACTAAATATAAGTACATGTATCAGTTCTGAGCTGCGATCGCCCTTGTTGGTGAAATGTGACGTTGCCAACCGTTCCATTTACCTTACCGTTTCCCGATGACGTTGATGGAAAGCGCCCATAGTTTCGTAAATAATTCTTACCGCCAACAAATTTTGTAGATTTTGAAAATTTGTAACAAGTATATGCTTTCAAAGTATGAATATTTTCCTACAAGGTCGTCCGATATGAGTACTGACTTTCCACTGTTTTTTATGCAACAAAGATATATTTTTGAACGTATTTTGGGTAATTTTTCTCTGCAAGTATCAAGGCAAGTGGTATGAAATTGAGTGGCTATCTGACAGGTATTTAGATCCAGATTCATTTTACCAAGACTACACACAAGTATATAGAAGACAGCAGGTCGGTAACATAACAGTCACAACACACGGAAGGTAAATATACCGTGGTTTCATTAATTTTCGTGGGCCTCAACTTTTGTGGATCCAGTGAAAACCGTGATTTCCAGTATACTGAAATTCGTGGCCAATTACCTTACCAGTACAATATGTTATTAGAAAATTACACTTCAATGAGCATTAATTGCGTCGATCATCTAAACAACGATAAGCACACAAACATTGATGGAATCACAATTGGTAAATTTAGGGAAATTTCGAGGCAGGATGTGGTCACGTAAAACTAATAGAGCATAAGAGATACATTTATAAGAATCTGCGAAAACATTTACAACTCTTTGTCTCATTAAACTGGAGATTTAGAAATATTTTCTTTGACAATTAGAAATTGCCAAATTATAATGGTTTTTGAGATATGTAAATTAAATACAGAAAAGCAGAATTAATTAAAGTGATAAAAGAATCACTTATGTTTACAATATCTTGTATTTTTGTTTCAAAAGCGGAATTTATTGAACATTTTTAAATGCAGTATATGGATATCATCTGTCACAGTTTTTCAATCGAATCTAAATGCTTTGTTAGAGTCATGGGATGGTTTTCATCAATTTGATTCTTTCATGATAAGTTTACATATTAAGTTCTTTTGGAAAATTGTTTTGTTTACCAAGCTGAAAGATCTGTATTGTTTGTTTGAACATATATTTTTAAATTTTCACAATTGTTAGAAAACAATAATGTCTGAATATGCTCTACAACCACTTCTAAAAAAAACATTTTCACACAATATATTGAACTTTGTACGCATAAGTAAGATCAATTTAAAAAAAAATATATTTAATCAAAATTATTGTTTTTGCCGGGGTTTTTTTTGGCGTTTTTTTTAGGTTTTATATTTTATTGGCTCACAATACATACCATTATCATTGAACATTGTACAATAGAAGAAATTTGATCATACGTCACATTATATAATCAAACTCATTGCAACTCTTTTAAATACAAAAATACCAAAAAAAAAAAATAATAAAAACAAAAACACAAAAGAAAGATTATTGCTAATTGATTAAAAATAAATAGACGAACAGATAGACTTATTTTCTCCCTCGTTTTACTCCTCCGAAAATAAATATTTTCTTAACTAATTTATTGAAAAATAAAAAAAAAATTTAGGATTGGTGCGTTCGTTAAAAATCGCATTTAATATTCATTCAACATACAAATAAACGACAACACAAAAAGAACAATCTAACAGCAGTTCAATATTAGTTAAACACACAAAAAAAAAAAACATGTTTGGGTCAGGGCGGGTAGGGAAAGCCAAAGACACAACCTGTAATGCTTTGTAACGAACGTCGCATTAATCGAATACTCCCCGGTAAATCTATTTATACTGGGCGCGAAAGCGCTCGTGCATGAAAAAACCAGTCGTGAAGTAAACCAAATATTACAAAAACTATCGGAAATTAACGAAGTTAAAAACGTTAAGAAATAAATTGATCAACAATATGGAAAGTAGTCTGACCTAATAAATCTATGAATTTATACTATAATTTTTCAGTATATCAAAAAACTATAACTCAAAATACTTATTTTTGTGAATAGTACAATTTGTCTAGTATTGGCTGCCAGATTTCCAAAAAAATATGCATTTGGTTTGTTGAACATAAGTAACTTTGTTTGGCATGAATCTTATTTTTGAGATAATTTTTAAAAACAGGAAACTGAACTTGTCTTCCGGATGATTTTGTGCGAGTTAAATGGATAAAACAATTTCCGAGTAATATAAAGAAATTTAGTGGAGTATTGTCAATATCATAACAAATAAATATAATTTAAGAAATAACATCTTACCATGGTATGATCATTAAATTTTCAACTTGTTCTCTACTCAATTTCGTCAATCGCTTACTCAAAGACTAAAACTAGACATAACATGGAATGGTACACACATTATGTAAAGTAATTTAATATATACCTTAATTGCTTGAAGATCAATATATTACAATCAAATGTATGATTATGATTATATATTAATAACACTAGGCATCTTTAAAGTGTCGGATCTAATGTACAGATACTAAGCCAGTAAATTGAATATATAAAGCACTGAAAATGGCTAACGACACGGACAATTGAAATTGTCAAATTTTCGGGACAACCAGTCCCTTCTTCAGGACACAAGAAATAAATTATACATGGGTAAAAAACAAAGAAAACAAAATCTAGCACTAACTAACACTACTAAGAAACTATGAAAAGAACAACGACTACATTTTTTTAAACAGTTTTGATTAACAGTGTTGGAGAATGTGTTTAACTAATACTCCTTGAAAATATTGAAAATATTAATAGTATTAAAACAAAACTTGTAAAGATGACATTTCTTCTCCTGTCATATGAAAATTGCGAGGAACTAATTGGATAATATATTGGTTAAAAAGTAAAGATTTTTAGGGCTTCTCGCCATTTTTTGGAACAACGCAGTTGAAAAATGATGCCATCTTTTGTTTATAACCATCTTGACACTTATATTTCCAATATTCTCGAATTTGCAAATAATTTTTACATCTGTTAGGCATCATAGTAAAATACTGGGTAATAGAGACCGGCTATACCAACTTCTCAGTGGTGTATTATAATTGCATTCAACTGAACCCTGACGACACGTGTAATACGACTATGGCGTGGGTGTACAGTTGTCGTCCAAACCTGTCCGACAATTTGAGGGCGGAAGTTAGCCGCGTAATAGAGAATCTGTAGTGAGTGTGTTTGAATGAAGCATCGTTTTATAAGACCAATCACAACAATGGTAATACTTTTTTTTCACCTATATCTCTTCTTTTTACGAGTGAGTTGGTGCATTATCTTTAGAACAAGAGAAAAACTGTCAATGTGACAGCAAACCGGGGTGTTTTTTTTTCCGTGAACAGTACCCATAATCCATTTGTCACTACCTATCCAGAGAAATGGTGTACTCTATATGCAATATTTTTGCCAAACAATATCTAAGTTCAACAGTTGGTATTTTTTCATAAATAATCAGAAATCAAAATACTAGCAATCTGCACACCTCTGATATATGTACAACAGATCTACAAAAGAACAAGTTCTTATCTTGAAAACTGTAGGAGGAGTTATCCGTACAAAAGGGGTACCCTATATGCAATATTTTGCCAAAAAATGAATAAGTTCAACAGCTTGTATTTTTTTCATAAATTTTCAAAAATCAGACTCCTAGCAATATGCACACCTTTAATATATGTACAATTGATCTGCAAAAGAACAACTTCCTATCTTGAAAACTGTAGGAGGAGTTATCCGTCCAATAAGGGTACCATTTTGGCAGCCACCCACCCGCCTGCCATCCATTTTCACCATTTCAATAACCGGATTTTTCTTCTGGAAACTCTAAAACGATAAGCGCGTGTGGCAATCATTATGAAGTCATTAAAAAGTTCACACAGAAATAAATATAGAAATATAAAAATATATAGATGAAGATGAATTAACAGCTAAATGACGTCACAATAACTCTTGAAGAGGGATCCGGGTGAATCTACACAGGCCTATAGATAATAATCATAGCTAACAATGCTACTGATTTTAAACTTTTCATTTTTTTTTCTCAATTTATCTTTAACACAAATCTTCAGAATTTTCTCAAGTTCCTATTTTTTTCATAAAAGAATAAAAGTCTAAATAACTTTCGAAAAATAATGGTATAATTAATAGTTCTACAGTTGTAGGGCTACCATGTAAAATTGGTAGTTATTCGTTCCTAATGGTGGATTTTTTTTGTGCATCTGATTAAATGAAATTCTTAAACCATTTCTTTGACTATCAAGTTCAAATTATTGTTGTCAACATAATATGACATTGTCTTTAACCTAATTGAATATCATAAAGACAGAGAAATATGTAAGTATGCCTATTCGTAGTTCTATGTATATAAGTGTAAATAACTATTAAGAAGCAACTAATATTATATGATATCACTTGTTATTGTTAGGTTGGTAGACATATCTGATGGTACTACGTTTTCTCTTTATGTGATTGTCCATCTGAACAACTAGAGTTGCACACTAGTTGATAAGAGAGGTAGGGTTCTACTTTTAGTGACATATATCAAAGAGATTATTGTGCATTTGCGCAAAGAATGAGATCGACTGTCTTGAACTTTATGTAATGGTCATATATGCATATTTAAACGCCCTACTTCAATAACCTCTATTGCTTTGGGAAAGTTGATCATCGACACGGATAAGTATGTATTCCATTCATATGCTTTATGTTAATGTTATTTATCCTTTTCCCAGGGATTTTAAATCTGATATTATAAGTATACATTTTTGGCACGTTATATTTACATAATCTTTCAAACTAACAAGTAGTAGAATAGATATATAGGTATTAGAAAGCAGAATACTCGACAGGAACTGATGGGTAAAATACGAATGTTTCTCTTTTAATAACCAATTTACATGCAACCCAGCTTGCATTAGATATGAACAAAAATTACTTACCTTTTTAATACACACAAGAAAAACCACCCAAAACAAGCACAAAATGCATCTGTTAAACATATCATTCGATTTTGAAGTATTTCAGTACGTAAAGCTTAACATTGATACCACAATCAATATTATCACAAAGTAGAAGCCGTACAATTTTGTTCATTTAATATATGTGGACAGTAACTTTCATTTTTGCTTTTTATTGATTTATATTTACATTACCGAGTATGATTCCCTCTATTTCTTACGGAAACCTATAGTTAATTAATAGCTCTATAGAAACAGACTGAAATCTACATGCCCCGTTTATCGATTGGTCGAAACCTACAAAGAACTAACAAAAAGTCACGGACTGCACGAAATAATCATGATGATTCCAGACTCAAATTCCCATAGGAGACGATTTGGCTGTTTCTTTTATAACTAACGTACTGATGTACATTAACAATAGTTTGGTTAATTTTTCTTACTTTTTACGATCAATTTATTAATTGTTAAAAGAAAGATGTAAATGTACACATAAAATGTTTTCTTAGCGATCAATACAGAATTCTTTTTTTTACATAACCCGCTAACGCCGGTTATGTATTTTTTCTGCAATGTCGTCACTTCATATCCCGAATGGATAACAAAAGAAACATTTTTGTTTGTTTAATTATACTATTCAACTGCTTATGACAAACCGATAGGATAATTTGCATGTATGACAACTATGACCATTTAATACATCTATATAATATATTGTCAAAGGTTAAATTTTATGCTTCAGTACCTTGAAACCAGCACACTTACCTGTCAGACTTCTAGTATGTTCCTTAAGCCGCTTGAAATAGCAGTTCTCAGGTAAAACCATTTTAGTTCTAAAATGTGTATTAAAAAATATTTTACGACGTTAACCATATTCTTTCCATATGGTAAACGTCGAAAACCAGTTTCCCCACGACTTGCTCTGTCTCAACCTGTTAGGGTCCTTAATCAACGTAACTGAATACCCGCATAAGATATGCGCCAAAGTGCCCTTTTCATACAACTTAGTATGTACATGTAGATTAGCTGGTGATGGTAGGGTATTATGCACTGATCTTATTACAAACCTAGTATTGGACCTTTACCCCACAGTTCCGACCTTAGAATGTTGCGTTGCGGAAGCTACAATCTCATTCACGCTCCCAATTGGGGAGGATGGTCACCCCCACCATTTCAACTTCCCCGTTTTATGCATATATCATTTATCAATCTAGACGTGGAACACGATCTGTTTATTGTTTACAAATTAATGTATACGGTTTACTACCAATCTCTCGTGGTAAAAATATATAGGGAATTAAACAAACGCTAGTATAATTATGCATATTTATTTCCATATATTTAACAAACGTTGTCTATTTCCATATATTTAACAAACGTTGTCAGATCCAACATCTTCCCGATGATTAACTCGCCCTACACTTTCTGCCATGATGTTAATTAGTCAAACTGCGTTCCTTGGCACCACTCTTCCATCAAAACCAAAATCGCAGCAAATTGTTCCATTTTATTTATTAACTTTTTTGTATTAACCAAACAATCCGATCCAAGGTTAATACACTGCGGTGATGTCATTCCTTTGTTCCAACAGTCTAAAATTGTACCTGTGACAGTCCGATATTAGTGAGCTTCTTAATATCAGACTGTTACCAGTGGTTACAGTACTGATATCCTTCAAAATCAGACTGTCTCAGGTAAATCAACAATGCAATTCAATGGCCTGGCAGTGTTATCAGTACGATATATGCCGAAAACAGTTATGTATGAAAAAATATCAGACAGGTTAGGGCAGAGAACTGTCTGATATTTTTTCATACAGAACTGTTTTCGGCATATATTCATTATTCATGCATGATGAACTCGTCCTACACTTTTCGCCATGACATTTAATAATCAACCTGCGTTCTTGGTTACCCCGTTCTGGAAAGTTCTATCCCATTCTTTCACAAGAGGTCGTGCTTCGCAAGCGAATGCGTTCTATCCATCAAAACTAAAATCGTGCATTCAAGAAACGAATTGCCTTATTTTATTTATTCAACATTTGTCAAATCTTGTATGTATTCTCCAAGTAAGTTATCAGTAAATATATTCACTCTTTACGTAATCATTCAATATTATTTCTTTGCACTTGTAATTTTATTAAAATACAGATCCCTAAGTACTGCTGTGCGCTTATGTAGAGATCTGTATTTTAATCAGATTGTTCTTTGCAAGTATAAATTTTGTTGCAAATTCCTACTGACTTGGATCCGCCAAAGCGTGACCACCACCTTACTACTCTCTTTTTTGCTATTTTGGTCTGGTTTATCGAAAATGAAAGTAGGTTTATTAATTAATTCTACATTGATTGCTCTTTAGGTAAAATTCAATAATAGTTTACGGACATCATATCACACGTGTTGAAATACCAAAAGGTGTAAGCAGTTTTTCTGCTTCGGGCATTTTTTTAGTTTATTGGCAATATGACTAAATTTATAAGTATAGACGTTTTCTTATAATTACGTCGATTACAGAAAAACTTGGATTCAATTGAAAAAAAATATGTGCTACCAAAACAAAGTGAAAATTTATTTGCATGATTTTTGTAATGTTGTATCACACACACACACACACACACACACACACACACACACACACACACACATATCTATTAGGTTTGTTACTGACTCACTACAGAAATATATCGGGTTGATCAATCTCATAGATGGCGAGGCGAAACCTTTCAATCTCACCTTTCAAATACTCTTTGAAATTCTTCGCTTCAGCCATGTTTACTTACAATATTTTGTTGCCATTCAATTTTAGACGTTTTCTCCCTTCCCTCTGCAGAGATTTGAGCAAATCTCGACGCTACCATTTTGTTCTGCTACAGACACAGCAATGTGACGTCAATTCAAAGGGCAACTACTCTAATTTAAAAATAATTCCAAAGGGCACCTACTCTAAATATTTTAAAAACTTACGGAACATGGTTTCTGTGTTAAATAATATGAAATATCGAGATGAATAGGCAAAGGGCGGCCATAGACGGCCATATTGCCTAATATTAATTCTCAACGAACATAAATAGAGATATATGAGGCAGTCACATGCCATGTTTAAACCAATGAAAGTGTGACATTTCCGTCCGAGGGAAAACGAATATATATGTATACATAGGGTCGTTAAAGATATTATACTATATATATATATATATATATATATATATATATATATATATATATATATATATATATATATATATATATATAACTCGCATAGTTTTATTTCTGATACTAATTCTTCACATTCACTTTCCCCTACTATTTGATAAAAGTTCAGATTACACTTTCCTTATCACACACGTATATGCATTGGGAATCGTTGTTTATTGTTGTTTAACAATTGCATTGGAGTCTTATATCTATTGTAGTTGTTTGTTTCAAAGCCTCGTAGCAAACAACTGTACCCTGCACGTGGATTCGATTCAGGTGCAACCAAATTTTACCTTAGAGAGGGTAAGCTATATATGCACTATTCATGGCCATAGATTTTGAATACTAGTATTGTAATTCAATATGTTCTTTAAGTCTCCAACTATACAGTTTTCCTCTTTAAAGTCATTCCACGTAAGTACCATCAGTCAATTATTTGCTTTTGTTAAAAATGTTTATTTTAACACATTTTGATTGATTTCAGTATCTAGGCCGATGGTACGAATTGAAGTGGCTCTCTGACAGGTATTTTACACCAGATCAAATGTACCAGGACTATACACAATCTTATAGCAGACGACCAGACGGCAATTTAACCATGACATCCCATGGCAGGTTAATAATGTAATCACTTTTAGAACAACTGCAGGGCTGTGTCGATTCGTGATTAAGAAATAAAGAAAAGATATACATGTACAATGAGAAAAAAAAACTATTCAAACAAAATTTATTTGAGAAAATAAATACGACTTTTTCACTATAGTAATTAGTTCGTGAATTAAAAAATGTGAGTTACAAATAGTTTTCAAAAAAATATTTCACCTAACTACCGAAAGAATAAATTGATTTCAGCGATTATCGTACAGTGCGTATGTGTATATTTACATTAAAGTGTCGAATATATCATGTATACATGCGTTTGTTAGGATAATTTTTTTTTTCTTCAAAAAATGAGCTTTTATATCAATTAATTGTAAACATTGGTCATAATTTTAGTGTATAGCAATCAACTGACTTGCTTTGGAATCTTATCTTAAATGATATATCAGAACAATGAAATAACGATTTTTAATTTATTTTATTCTTCTGATATTGTTTACATTTTGGATTTTCTTTTGAGGAATTATTCTGTATACCAAAGTGGAAGATGTGAAATTTTCATTTGAACGTATTTTTAAATCCACTCCTTTGAAAAAGTTAACTTTCTGACAATGCAATCCAAACACTTCAATAAGAAGGAAGTTTTATTTTTCAAAATTTATTATGGGTTTGAGTTGAGTAAAAGTAAAGAATTAAATGTCTTGTTCTTGAAACATTTTCTACCATCCCGCCCTCCCAAAAATGTTTTCCCGCTGCACTTCACAATTTGGTCTAAATTTTAAAAAGCCACATGTTTTAGGAAAAATGTCTCGTGATGAACAATTAAGACTGGTTTATACATCATTTTCTTCACCCAGATACACCCAACTCCACCCAGAGAGAGAGAGAGAGAGAGAGAGAGAGAGAGAGAGAGAGAGAGAGTTTTATATCTGCTCTAGATCTTTGTTTATAATTAAATCATAACATATGATAATTTTATAATATGACAATTCAAACATTAATACCAGTAAATCCAACAATAGCAAGTAAGACAATAAGACATTTCTTTTTTCTTTTACAGAGATCCAGCTAATGGCCATGGGTGTCTTCAGTATCATTCCACCATCATTCTAACAGACACTCCAGGAAAAATGTTTTATGACCATCTTAATCTGGGTTTGTTTTTTAAAAATAAGATTATAAGATAGCTTTTATTCGCTTACATGACAGTTTTGTCAATCGGTCGTTAACATCTACAAAGTATGAACTGAACATTTAAATTGAAAAAAAAAAACTACATACAATATGGTTGAATGCTACAAAATCTTATTTAATGGATCGTACAACTTTAAAAAAAAGATTTTATTCATAAAAAGTATGTACAACTCTTTTGAACTCTTATGATAGAAAATGAATCATTTGTTTTAGAAACGAAAAAAGGCATTTCAGAATTGAGAATATCACAAAACAAGATCGGTAAATTATAAGTAATAATGTGTTTTTTTACAATGTGATAGTTCTTTCAGCGCAAATATTAACTTAAATTCTCCTTTCTTTTTTCCTCTTATTTTCTTGCGACTTGATATCAATTATAATTAATATGTGTTAACTTAATCATAGATATTTCACATATGCATCATCATCACCATCATCATCATCATCATCATCATCATCATTTTGTTTTGTTTACTTTTTCATCATTCTCAAAGTAGTAAATGAGCTTAAATTTAAAAAAAAAAGACAGTGTTCTTCAATAAACGTGAAAATTGTTTATTTGTAAAAAACGTATTTAAAATCTATTTTAAAAGTTTTTTTTAACACGTTTTTAAAATCACCTTAGAGATATTTCTTTGGTTCATATATATTGTAAGCTTCTTTAGCACCCTGTCATATGCAAATCAGCTCACATATTTCCAGCCTCCGTTTCATTGGTAAATAAATTGTAAGAAATACGAAAAGGGTGGGGGTGTATCCTCTGTATCCCGAATTCTCATACAGATTATCTCGTATACTGGATCCTTATAAGGTATGACTAAGTTTTCTCGTTTCAAAAATAGTTTATTCAGTTAACAAAGCATCTCATCATTCAATAATAATTGTTTCCAACAATATAGCAAAGTGGATGGCGGTGTCCGTGCGGTGGAGTAGCTTATTATTTAATTAAATCTACATTCTATTTGTTTTTCATACCTAGATAGAACAATTGCTCGCAGATGAGCCTCTCCGTCAATATGACGTGATATGCCACCTGATGTAAGCGTTTGCCTCATATATATAGACTTCTGAATATAGTCACGTGATCAAAGAAACCAATGAATAATTGTCCTTTCTAGAGTATATAGGAACTACATTTAGAGCAAAAGTTCAGTTACAGAAAAATACATAATTTCAAAGTGTCCTCTCTGCTTAATATCGAATTACAATCAGAATTCATCATAATGAAACGGACAACCACCATCCTTTGCGCAAGAATACAGATCAATGACAAACATTACATATACATTACGCCATGACAATGAGTTCGACATATTTTGATAAGATATAATGCTAATAAATAATCATCAGTAAAATAAATGAAGTAGAATTACAAACATCAACAATCTAAGCAATCGGACAATGCAACCGCAAGACTAGCAATAATGTTTTAATGGACACTAAATAATTCTCCGTAGACAAGATGGCAGGCGGCTAACTTTCAACATGCCTTGAAGTAAGTAATGTTACTTACTAACGTAATATAGGACATTACGATAAAATTATCATATGATTTAAATTAACACGTCTGTCTTAAACTGTAGCTTTAACAAAAGCATCGTACAATCAACAATAATTAAAATGTAGATGATTGTTTACATACACATGTCAATATTACGTGTAACGATAACCAACAGTGAACTATAAAAAAATAAACAACAATATTTAGATTAAATCAACATGCGAAGGCTACTCGACCAGCCACTATTATTACAGCACATCGGGGATACAATTGAGGTTAATAATAACTCCCTCAAATATTCAATATACAATCTAAACTCCACCCCCATAACCTAGTAAAATACATTTATGACAGCCTAATGATTACAATATCTTAGATATCATTGAACTAATTGCACTTAATGCCGATTTCGCACTTATTTAATCATCAAAGTTTAAATTTGCATATTTTGAAAGCGACAGGTGCTCACCATCTTGCGCGACGTCATAGGCCCTCAAACAATAATTGTGTTCCAATTTTTTTTTTATCTGATTAAACCTCAATATTTAATATCTCTTTAGTAACTACTTCTAATGCAAAAAGGTTTGATTGTCAAACAGCTATAACAACTTTTTTTATAACGAGATACAAACCTTTCGTTTTATATATGACAATCATGCGATAGTTTCGATTTTATATTTTGTAGGCAAACTAGCGGACTACTGGGTAGTAAAAACTGACTATACCAACTACTCAGTGGTGTATGAATGTACTCAACTGAACGACGCCAACACGTGTAAGACGGTTATTTCGTGGGTCTTTAGTCGCCACCCAAACCTATCAGACAATTTGATGGCGGAAGTAAGTCACGTGCTAGAGTCTCTGTGTTTGAATGAAACAGAGTTCTACACGACCACTCACACACATGGTAGTACCTTTTTTTCTTTTTTTCAAAGGAATGCTTTATTCTTTTTTTAAACTTATTAATGTATTATTGAATTGCGCAATTTAATTGCGTGATTCAAACGTCTAGAATTCCGGTATTATAAATTCGTGAATCAAATGACTCTTCAGCATCGTGTCTTGGTGTCTTTGTTTTTGTCATCTGAAAGCTTAAAGATTCACAAAACTTCAAAAGCTTAAAGATTCACAAAACTTTAAAAGCTTAAAGATTCACAAAATTTCAAAAGCTTGAAGACTCACAAAACTTCAAAAGCTTAAAGATTCACAAAACTTCAAAAGCTTAAAGACTCACAAAACTTCAAAAGCTTAAAGATTCACAAAACTTCAAAAGCTTAAAGACTCACAAAACTTCAAAAGCTTAAAGATTCACAAAACTTCAAAAGCTTAAAGACTCACAAAACTTCAAAAGCTTAAAGATTCACAAAACTTCGAACGCCCTAATTCATGCCAAACACTGATCTGTCTCAAGAAATATGTTTAAAAAAGATATCTTTAGCATAAGCATGGCTCGAGCCTTGTTTACATTACAAAGAATTTTTGAGCTTTGTATCTTGCTTAAGTTATATCAACAACTGACACTTAAATTCTTGTTGACTATTGGAAATACCCTTAATATGTGTATTTTTACAGGTTGTTCTGTCTCAACCAATCCGGATTCCGTTGTTGGCTAACTTGAAACTTTTTGTAAATAAAATAAATTATGTTTGGAAATTATTTTGTTATAGCCGATTTGAATGAATGGATTTTGTTTTGTTTCCTTGAACATGACAACGACTACTAGTATTTTTACTTTTGATTTTTTTTAATGATTTCATTATGAATGGGTTAAAGAATATATGTTGTTGCTTATTTTCCGGTACTGAAGCAGAAATATTCGTTGAGGATTTAATTTCGTTATTTTCGTTGGAAGTATAAATCAACGAAATTAAATCAATGACGAATTTTTGACCAAAATATTAATGAATACAAAGAGATTACGATATGACGAAATTAAATGCTGACGGAATTTTATTTGGTTCAAAAAGAACGAAATTTTGACCCAACGAAAATATGTGCTTCTACCAGTATATTGCTTTTCCTTCCAAGAATCAATGCTTTATCTATGTCTCATCTTTTATCAGTATTGCATTATCAGTTGATGTATCAGGGTCTTCTTTAAAGTATAGTATGCCTCATGTCTTTCCTTGAATTGTTATGAAATCAATCTCTTTACCTTGAGCTTGAATGCACATAAACGAAGGATCAAGCTACAATACTTGAATTAGATATAATACGCATTGAAATGTATCATCTTTGACAACCTGGGTCCTTACGGTCTTTATATTCAGGACCGGTAGAGAACATACTTTCTCGCATTATCACCGGTGTGAGATCGGTTTGTCCAGTGTGAGACAGCAGTGTGAGATTATTCTGTCTTACACTGTGTATTACCATGCCGCCGTAAAATGTAAACAAACATCGTATTCTGTAAGCAGATGATAATTGATAGAATAAGCTGATAAATTAAGTCCTTATTTTGATTAATTGATTACAATTTATCATGATTTGAGTGAAAAAAAAATGTCGTATGCTCTCTTCTTGACTTGCACTTTTTGGTAGTACGCGGAGGGATAAACCGAAAGTAAACTTTTGAACGTCATATCAGAAAGTTGCCAGACATTGTTTTTCAATGTAAAATGATGCTAGAAAAAATAATCATTCATTATATACTCGTGTGGGATAGTGAAATTCCATCTCGGGGCCAAGATTCACGGTCTAGGATTCAGCAGAGCCTCGTCCTAGACCGTGAATCTTGTACCCAAGGTGGAATTTCACTATCCAGCACTCGTAATAATGAATGAATCTATTAATGTATCTTACTTTTCTTTAATGCAACTGTGGTGGAAGAAAATATCGGGCATTTATCGGTCATTTATATAACTATTATAATACATCTAAATGGGGTTTTAGCGTTTTAATTAAACGAAAGGAAACATTAAGATATGCATTCCCTGCTATAATTAATTTCAATTCTTCAGGCCATTTAACCCAATTTTTGTGCGATTCGTTTAATTCTAAAAATATATCAACGGTGTTATCTCAGCATTTAAAATTGTACCTGTTTAAAGTAACCTTTTACAATATTATTTAGCAAATATCATTACTGGGAAAAGTAAAATTTCATCAGGAGTATAATATGTACCAATTGAAGAAAGTGTGATTAGCCTCCATGTTGCATAATGTTAACTAGATCTGATTAAAATAACTCCATCTGATTTACCCTCTTCCAGTTATCTATAGTTTAGCAGTTGTAACCACAACTAACGCTATTTACACATATAAGAAATAGTAGATCAAAATGCATGTAAAAACGTCAAAAACATGTATACAAAACAACAAATATTTGAATATATGAACACAAGATGAAGAGTTTTAGTCTCGATCGTTTTCTCTGTTCAGTGGTTCGGATATGACGTGGTCCCGTTGTTGTACTCATATGTTGAGTCTAAACTCGGAGGACTGGCTATTTAGATAATCTTTTTCCAGAACGGCTGTCAATATAGAGAGCCATTCATCGGGGAAGTTTCATTATTTCATTATATTTACATTTTCCAGTGTCTCTGTCTGTGATAACACTACGAATCGATTTTGTACTATACAGCCCAATAAATTCAAAAGACGTATTGTTGGGGACAATTGTTGGGGTTTGCATACCGGTAATTAATATTATGATATTTAATCGTACAACTGCTGAAAATTATATAAATATAAGTAATAAGGAATCATTCTTTGAATATCATGAGGTAATAATTTCGGTCGGGGCGTGATCAAATCTATCATAAAGCCGTTCGGGCTTTATTGGATTTGATCACGCCCCGACCTAAATTATCACCTCATAATACTAAAAGAATGATTCCTTATTCCTTAAATAAAGTCTGTCTTTTTGGATGGGGGTAAGTTTTGATATAAAAACTTTTTTCGTTGCTTTATAGCGATCCTTTCCCCCGATATAGTGTCCGGAAAAGCTTTGTTCATCATTAAAATATCTTATACACTGGCGTTTCGGTGTTTTAATGATGAATTTTATTTGAATAATTGAATAACGTTTGAATAACTTTTCAACAGTATCAAAGATAAGCATTTTAGAATGAAACATATTACCAATGAATATTTTGATTTATTGATAAACTCGTTGAAAGATATATGTATGTAAACTTACATTAATGATATAAGTATTTAAACAAATACACTCGTCTTTCTTCAAACAGCAACAAACAAAATGTCGTTAATTTTCTCTTATAATAGTCTTGCTTTTCAATAATAATTCTTCAAAAGCTAGCTTATTTTTCTCAAACATGTTAGAAATGTTCATTGAATATATTTGCAATGCTTTAAGAATGACGTTAAAATTAAATATGGATTCAAATTGAAGTGTGAACACACGTATTCTATGAATTATCATTTGAAGGCCAGAAGTTAATTGCGAATTTCTTTCATTTGCAAGCAGATGTTAAATTTAGGTCATTCATTCGTAATGTCCACCAATTTTGGGCGATATTTAACATTATTTAGATAATAGTATTCTCTCTCCCAGTTCACTTTCGGTATATCCGCCGTTGGTTTGTCGAAGGAAATGAAATATATAATTGCATGTGATTATCAATTATCCTCACCATACCTGCAAGTTTTAGGGTCGAATTGCATGCAGATAAAATGAATACAAAAAGCGTGTTCATTTGTGTCTGATTATGTAACATTCTACCATTCATATCTTATTTATATTTTATGTTATACTTACATTCAATTGTTTCAATTTACATGTGTATGTAATAAGGGTAAATTGATCAGAACGCAGTCACGATGTAAGAAATACTAGTATCTAGAAAATATAAATTAGAAATGTTAATCAATTATTTCATAAGCTTCGTGACATTTATACAAAGTAAACTTTTGGTCGACATAAATTGATGTTCTAAACAGAAATTCATATGGACAGGGTTAAATCATCATATGTACATAACGTTGTTTTTTTTTTTAAGAATTGAATATCCTGTCATTTAACCTGCTGTTGACTGTTGGCTGAAAGCTTTCGCGTAATTAATACTATTATTTAATAGCACTACTTATTCTATTTAAATGGGGCTACATCAGCAAAAGTCGATCGGGGTGGGGGTGGTGAAAAATTCAAACTTATCTAATTCAACAAGTAAAGTTACTATTTCTAGGCGTCGGACCCCTTGGTGACCATTTTAACGCCCCCATCTCCAAAAAATTCTAAATCTGCACATGTAGAGTTGTATCATGAAGGCGTTTCACACTTTTTTGTCCTAAAAACTGGAAAATATACATGTATATATATATATATATATATATATATATATATATATATATATATATACTAACCTATATAGTTTTACGATGACATCATGCAATTATCATTCATTCATGCTATAACATCCATATAGGTTTATCTCATGACCCTACTTTTTCTCCTTGGGTGAAAGTGAACTGTATAAGTAGAGTTTCCATGATAACAGAGGTCGATTTTCCGTTCAAAATGGCCTTTATTTGACAATTTTCTTACACATTTGCGCAACATTGACCTTGGCTGATATTTGCCAAAAGGTCAAATGTACATATTTAGATGATCTGCTCGTAGAAAGTATTTTGCTTTGAAAAAACGTGAACGACGCAGATATGTAAGTATTCCAAATACGTTATATATTAATAATCAAAAAACAACATAATTAGTAAATTATTTTCTATAAATATTTTTGTTCTCAATGTTTTTACAGGGCATTTTACAGTTGGGAAGAAGCAGATTGCATTAAAAACTAAGTTGTGAAATTTACGCTTTATAAACTGTGACGGGAAGTTGATCAAACTTTTATCTTCAATTAATTAAATTGAATTGACTTGCGTCGCATTAAGTACAGAAAATAAGAAAGATTGCTCACGTAAATGACGATAAATTGCACAATTGTAAAGCTATGTCAAGTTTCACTCAATTTATATTTTCTTTCCCAATTAATAATTCAGCTATTCAAACAGATTTTAATTATTAGATGAACGAAAAGATATTTAGATTTGAACTTATTTATGAAATTATGATAATATATAATTCATCAAAACTCAATAAAGTTACTTCACTGAAAATTAAAAAAAAAAAACATCCAAAACATAATTTTGCGTGTTAAAAAAAGTAAACAATTATAATTTCCTTAAAAAAAATAATGTATTTTGATTTTCTACACTCAAACTTTACATAATAGAGTCTCATCTTAAGGAAAGGTTATTATAGGATTCGAATCATATTCTAGTAATACAGATATAAAATAAAAGAAATAAAAGGTTTTTTTTAAAGTGTGAAATAGTTTGACTATAAAAAGAAAAATATTAAAATTTGTGAGAAGTCAGGGAAAGCTTATTTGTACATGAAATAATGTTTTAAATTGCTTGCTACGTTTCTGGTTTATCTAGTTTTAATAGTAATAAATTAAAAAGCAATAATTGATGAAATGAGTGATAAATTCTGACAACACATCTAATGCAATGGAGGGTCCTTTCTATTTCCAGTACCTGTTTGACCTTTTCCGTTTTTTGTGAGGACATCTGATAAACCTTTATAATGTTCCGATCGCCGCTAGCTATGATTTCTTT
This sequence comes from Magallana nippona, assembly GCA_033439105.1. NCBI lineage: Eukaryota > Metazoa > Mollusca > Bivalvia > Ostreida > Ostreidae > Magallana > Magallana nippona. The sequence goes on along the minus strand of CM065923.1, from coordinate 35,616,104 downwards.
TAGGTAAATATTATGAATATTTTACATTTGATTATGCTAAAATTAGATTTCAAACTCCATTTGAATCAGCAGAATATAACGAATGACCGTTTGATCCATTTTGGAGATGAATTTTACCAAGGAATCGAGGAATTTTGAAACCCTTTTTTGGTGACTGGTACGTTTCTTTGGCCCTTTTGTTCTTAATCTACTGTCATTATTATGCCGATCTCCGGTACAACACCGAATATTGTACATTCTTGTGAGAGTTTCCTTTTTCAGCTATTTCCATGTTGTCTCTGGAACAATAAATATGGTTATAATAATGATATAATGATTATTTGAATTCAACCTAAAGAGTCCCCTAAATCTTCTCCACATAATGTGGTACATGGTAAATGTCCATCGCCACCTCTTTGTACCTCTGCGGCACCGAGCCATATGGATAATTAAGGTTTAGCAAGACCACAGAAAGATATTTCATGCAATTGTAAGAAGAGCTTTAGTCCACTGCTGCTCCATACTTTTAGTGTTTTTTCATAGATACAAAGTAACATTCTGCCTTTTAAAACACTCCAGCAAATTTCTTTTATCCAGTTGACTCTCCACAATGCCCATAATTCTTGGAGTGTAATGGAACACCTCTTTTTTACTGTGAAATTGATACCCAATTGAGAGCTTAACCTCGAAGAACATGCTTACCCTGGAAGAACATTCATAACAAATGATGTAATATCCTTCCGTTATAGTTCTTTGTTATCTGAATTTTGAATTGTGCTGCTTCACATCAATATTCCTCTAGCACGGCCCTTGTTCTATGTTCCAATCTGGGTCAAAATGTGTTTCCTTAACATAGTGCTCAACCTCTCTCTCTCTCTTTAAACATACCATATTGTATGATTGTTTACTTCCTAGCATATCTTGTAGAACATAAATGGCCTTTTATCAAAGCATGCTCGATCTCTTGAACTCTGCCTCTTCATCTTCGTTGTTTTTGCTGCTTTTCTTAACCTTTCAAGTTCTGATCTTACCTCGTCAATCCATACCGCTGTCTCTATCCTCTCTGAAGACAAATGAACTCCTTGTTGAGCTGTCTCTATTTTCCACGGCATTTTTTTTATCCTGACCTCTCTTCTATTTTTGCCATTGTGGTATACCCTTGTTTTCTTGCTTCTCTGTGTCAACTCTTAACTGGCGTTAAAGATTTGGTTCGAAAGTATATCAATATTCCTTTCTGCCTTGCCTTGTGAACATGTTTTGGTCAAAGGCGTTCCATGCTGTGTCATTCTACATCTTTGGCCCAAAAAAAACCTCTCTCATCTCTCTCGGAGCCTGCGGTTTTCTTGTAATCACTGGTTTTCCACCAAGTTCTAGATTCTGTAGAGTAGTGATTCAGAGGCTGAGAGATTCATAGCACAGTGATGTGTCTCCAAGTTTGGACCTTCTTGTGGCTCACCGGCGGTATTATTATATTACAAATTGTTTTCTTCAATCTTCCAAAAATTGGGGGAAATTTTGGGTCGGTCGGTTTTAAAAATAACTAATAAAATGGCCTTTATAGAATTGTTTGTAAAAATTGTACTGTAAAAGAATATCATTTTTTAAACGTAATTCCCATTCCTCCTCCAGGAACTTCAGAATGTGTTCCCTTGATAAGTAAGAATAAGTTACTGCCCTTTAAAGAAATGCAAAAAAGGACCATATATTTGGGTTTTTTTTTTAATTTTCCTTTTTTTAATACTTTTGTTCTTCAAACTCAGCCATGTATAGCAATTGAATGAAGCACATGATAAAAATTCATTGATAGTTATTCTATTCATAGTCCTTTGAAAAGAATGTTCATCCGCCCAGCACTGGATTCTAGAGTATCAGTTCTGCTCAGAATGACTTGGAAAATATTTCATAAATGTTATTCAAAAGACATTTCTGAAGAAACAAAAGGAAAGAGTAAACTTGAAAAGAATAAATTTTTTTACTGTACATTTTGGTTCATCAATTCCTGGTACAACATATAGCACTAATAGTATTTTTGTGCTAAGGCTGCCTAATTAGCTCAAACTAAAAAAATATTGTTTGATAAAATATACAGAAAATATAGTCTATAGATAACTCAGAAAGTACAAATATTATATTTAACTCACTTTCTTGAATTCATACCTGAGAAATTACACGACCTAGTTTAAACCTATTGCCACGCCTGGCTGACCAATTTATATAAAGAAGATTCCAAATTACACTGTAAAAACCGAGATATTAATTTCCGCGCAAAATCAACCCTCGCTAATTTTAAAGTATCGCCTCTATCGGTATTATGTAATTCGCTGCAATACTATCATTTACTAACTAAAACCGTTGTCAATTACTTAACAGCTATACTGGTTTATGGTATATGTTGTAGCTGTTTGTTTCAAAGCCTAGTAGCCAACATCTGCACCCTGCGCGTGGATTCTATTCAGGCGGAAGCGAATTTCACCACAGACAAGGTATTACTCACGTGAATATTTTAAAACATTTTGGTCAGTACTTACCACAAATTTTCTATTTAACAAAAAAAATATATTGTTCAAATTATTTGCCTCTTTAAGTATCTAGGGCAATGGTATGGAATAAAGTGGTTCACTAATAGGTATGTAGCACCAGAACAAATTTACCAGGACTTCGCACAAGAATTAAGCAGACGACAGGACGGCAACTTAACCATGACGTACCATGGCAGGTAAATTTATGCGCGCGCATTAAAAAAATTGCGGAGTGGGATAGGTTAGGAAATACGGAAAAGAATAAAAGACGAACATGTACCCGAATTAGATAAAAATACCCAACGAATGCATCTTTTTCGTATAAATTCGTTAATTGGAAACATTTGTTTAACGTTATGGAGTGTTGAGTTACAAAAAGTTTGAATTTAAATTAAATACCGAAAAGCAGAATTGATTTAATGTTTTTTTTATATTTTACCTTTCGTTTTTAATGTGTAAAATCTTTTACTTAAGTATTTTAATGGCCAGCCAAAATGTTAACGTCATTTTGCAAGTTTTAAGCGAAAAACAGAGCTCACATTTTTTTGTTATGTTAACAAATCTCAGGTCATGCTTTTATTTACAAATTGTGTATATGAGGGTTGTTCGGAAATTATTTATACAACACAAGTTTTTCCCTTTCTAAATGACGAATTTTGGTGAAAAGTGGCATAAACATTGAAGAAACCCAAACAAATAATTGAACAAAGTAATATTTAAAAAAAGTATCTATTATTTTGTTAAAGACAATACATAAACAAGTTGGTGGTCGGGGTACCCGGCGGAGGCATAAATCCGGGGATCAAAAAAATTAAACTTCTACTTACTAAGTATCTGTACACCAACAATTAAAAAGAAAGGCTATTAAAGAATAAATGTTCATTTTGTAATTAATTGTGACTAACTTTTGTGCAAGTTTCGCTAGTGTTCGAGTTGAAATACGGAGATAGTACAACTATATTTATCAACCAATAGAAATATGACCACGACGGTTTATTGAATTTTGACATCAAGGTGGCGCAACGAATATACATCAAATTGGTGGGAATCTCGGAAAAAGACCCTTTCAGGATAAGCAATTGTTAAACAATACGATATGTAAAGGGTCAAGAGCTTCATTTTATCGGGGTTTTTTTCACTTATGGTTTAACTAGAATTAAAATAAAGTGACTAAATAACTACTCCTTTTCACACAAAAAACTGATACAGTTCTTAAATATGTACAGAATGACTAGAAGAAATGTTTCACAGAAAGTTGACGTTTACGTAGAAATACTGTATACATGGTTATTTTCGCCCCGTGTAATTTTCGCTCTTTTACACTTGCAAACAGTTTCGCCCTATCTTGAATTCGCCCAGACACAGTATGTTTAAGAGAAATAATTTAAAACATTGAAATTAACCCAGTCTTATATTTGCCCGCTGACAAGAAGAAGTTGCTATGAGTTTGGGGTTGCTCCGGGTCACTGAACGTAAGCCAGTTTGTAAGCTTACCAGGGATGGTCTAATGATGTTAATGACTGAAAAATATTCACATTAATAAACGATATCCTAGTTTACTTTTTAGTGAAATTTCAATAGTTTCTCTTTTCCCCCAAGGGAGTAAGAGTAAATGTCTCAATAATTTCCGAACAGCCCTCGCAAATGAAGCAAAAGAGTCTCTTTATTTCATTTATTTCTGCTTGCTACGAAATCCTAAATGATATGAAAATAAAAGCAAATACCAATTAGATATTGTAGTTATTTTTTGCCCTTTTTTCGCTTTTCTACACTTGCAAACGGTTTCGCTACGTCTTTAATTTGCCTGCAACAATTGTGGGATAGATACGTACTCTTTCTATTTAAGGTCAAGATCTAGTAAATGAAACGTGCCTACAGGTTTATGAAATTCAAGATTAAATTCTTTCAATGATGCTTCGTAACAATAGCTTTGTTCTTTAACAGAGATCCAGTCAACAGCCACGGATGTATACAGTTTTATTCCACCGTCTACCTTACAGACACTCCAGGAAAGATGCAGTTGGACTTTCAAGATCATGGTATGATATAAAAAAAAATTGCTGACAACATGTTCCATGCTCATGTGTCACACCTGTAAATCAGTTAAAAGCCTACAAGATGAGACGACAATAAACAGGAAATATTTATATTGTGGAATGCTTCACCAAAACTCTATTGATCAGATCGAGAATTTTATGGCTTTCCATAACTTTGCATTTTTGGATAGAAAAAAGAAAGACTGTTTTTGTTGCTAGAAAGACATTTTACTGTTAATCAATGCAAAACAAAAACAAAACAGTAGAATGTTTTTTCATTCAAACTTGATTCTGACAATAAGATATGCATTTTGTTAACTATTTAGGTTCGATTTAGGTTAAATTTATTTAAAACCTCTCATAACCAGGCAAATTGGTATGATTCTATGAAATTGTATTGTTTTCTTTTTCGATATTTCAGTCAAAATCGGTTAATTTAAAAATTTAAAAATCAGCAATATCATATTTTACGAGAAATCGATTTGGTGAATTTTTATTTAAGCTCAAAACCAACTAATGTTCATTGTAGATTTTTTATATTGTTTATTTATAACTCACTGTTATGATAAATAGCTATTTTACGTACTTTCGCGTTTCTGAATATTTTAAAAATCCAATATTTGCATGTTATTTCCAACATTATTCATATTACGACCGTTAGAACTCTTGAGAGAATTATAAACATGCATATGGTCAGTTTACTAAATATATGAGTAAGGGATACAATTTTAACTGCAGACTGTTAAAAATTTTAATTCGAATGTCCTGAAATAATTTCAAAATTCTTCCAATTGTTGATTTGAATTATTAAATATAATTATGATATTTTCAAAGAGACAGAATATTCGCAATTTGTGTTAAAAATTGTAAAAACTTCACATTTGTTTTTATATTACTATCAACAAATGTTTTGATACGAATTTCTTTGGAAATGTTTGCAAAATTATATTATAATTTTTTTTATATCATCAACATTTGTTTTGTTGACTTTCTAACTTTTCGAAAAAGAAATTAATTATAAAAGTGTAAATATTTAGAAATGTAAATTTAAAAAAAAAGGAAAACAATGAAAGTATTCATGAATATGTAAAAATTTAGTAATTTTCTTTTGAGAAACGCTTAAAATGTTTTTAAAAAGATTTTATCTTCACATATACATTTTGATTATTTTCCAAAATGCTGACTAACCTTAAATGCCGATAAAAATATTCATTATTTAAGCATATCAAAATAACTCTTTAGTAAATGCTTTTCTTTTAATCACGTGTCAAAACATCCATCATTGAACAATGCATGACTATGAGATATTGGCATCAACACTAAACCTAATCTGCGTTATAAAAAAGCAATTTATAAGAACTTTCTTAAACCCTTAAACAATATACTGTTTTCCAATTCATTTTTTCCTGACACGACTTAAACATGTGTTGTATAACTCATTGATGATTTTACCACTAACATCTTAAAATTATGCCCTCAAACCACCCATAACACCTGTCTAATCACATTAAGATATTAACCCTTCCGTTTATGACTATCATGGAACTTATGGTTCCAAAAGTTTTTATTACATTTTCAACTAATGTATGTTTTGCAGGCAATTTTGTGGATTACTGGGTAGTGAAAACCGACTATACCAACTACTCAGTGGTGTTTGAGTGCAGTCCAACGGGCGAGGACAACACTTGTAAGAAGGTTATTTCATGGGTCTTCAGTCGCCATCCACACCTGTCAGACGATTTGATGCTGGAAGTTGGTCACGTGATAGAGTCTCTGTGTTTGAATGAAACACAGTTCATCACAACCACTCATACCAATAGTAATACCAATTTTTTTCCGAAGGGATTCATTTAAAAAAAAAACATCATTAAGGAAGGAGTCTTATCTGGTTTTAGACTTGTCAAACGTAAATTTGATTTAATGTTTATTAAATCAAGGTGAAAGGAAATTGAAATATCATACTTTTCTTTCTTTTTTACTATTATACAACTTGACATAGGAATTGTAATGAAAGTTTAGAATCTAACAAGGACTATGTTTTTGGCGGAACATTGGCCTAGGAAATTATGACATTCTTTTGCAATTCAGAAATGCTGTAGATTCATGAGTTTATTTGGCAATTTTAAAGCAATAACTTAAATGTTGGATTTTTTTTACAACTAATGTCAACTAATGATAAGATACTTGGGTTTCGGAATATGTTTTTAAAACATAATTTGCCTATCAAGTTACCTTTTTATTAGCTTTTTTAAGCGCTCACTCTATAAATAGATTTGTGTAAAAAAAAAAATAACTAAAATCCGATTTTCTCTCTTATTAAATGGTCAATATCTTAGCTTTACTGTCAATTTATATCTTTATGTAAAGTCTTTATAATATGTAAAAATCAGAAATAGTTTGTTATTGGAAGCAAAATAATCAAAATGTCTTCAAAATTTAGGAAAATTAGAGGAAATGTGGGCTAAGCAATCAATTTAGTTTTAATAATTATTTCAATTTAATAGTAAAAGCTGATATATATTCTAATATTCTGGCATTTCATTGAAGAATAGAATCTTCAAATCTTAAACAGGTGCCTACATAACTGCAGATAACTACATTTATTTTTATCATCCTTTAAGTTAAGAAAAAAAAGGTAGTGACCTTGACCTGACCTTGATGCAAAAAGAAGGTCAAATTTGATTAAACTGATACAATCATTTGGTTATATAATCTGTTTGACTGTGTAAAAATTTCATAAAATTTCTTAATATAAGAAGTATGTCTAATAACGAGAAGACTCCTTTCTTAATGTGGGATTAAAATACACAGGTTGATAGTTCAAAAGTCTAGAAAGATTTTATATTCGTTAATAAAATGACTCTATTTTGTGAAACTAAAAGTTTTTCTATTTCTAAATAAACAGCACTCGTAGGCAAATGAAATAGAACAAACAGTGTAAAATATATGTAAAATAAAACAACACAAAAATTAACGATTTATATAAAACAGCAACAACATCCCATCAATGTATTATCAGTATTTACAAAACAGCAATGTACTGTACGTATACAACCAAACAAAAAATACATGTATTAAAGCATTACAATATTATATATCACAAAACGTATTTTATAGGAAACACCAAAATAAATAATTTATGAAAAAACATCAATCAATTCTAGAAAAATACCAAAAATAACTGAGAACACAATTGATGTATAATAAAAATATAAGTTATAAGATACAAAACAAATAACCAAAAAAAAACCCCACCCTTTTTAATCAAACACAACACACACTATTTTTTTTTGTTCAAAACAACCCATATTTAAAATTCATTGTATCATATAAAAAATACATTTATTTCATAGAAAATATCTGTCAATTTATACAAATCATATGTCAATTAATTTATTATTTACAAACAAACAATTATCAACTTACCTGGTGGAAGAAAGGTAATCAACTTTTCAGTATGATTCTTTTTACAGGTTGTTTTGCCTCAACCAATCCAGATTCCGTTCTTGGCTAACTGGGAGCTTGTTCCGATATAAATGAATTATGTTTGAAATAAATTATTTTGCAATAGTCGATGTCAGCACATATAAACAGATAGGGAGTGTAAGTTCTTGAAATGCCTGTAACCGATTCATAAACATATGTCGTTTTTTTTTCTACTGAGAGTTCAACAGAAAACAATAGGTGTTGTCACTATCTGATTTTCAAATGTTTAGGATCTGCTTTTTGTACTTTTTTTTTTTTTATTCTTTATCGACATTGTGAATGGATCACAATATGTATTTATTCTATTAAAACTTTATTTTCTAGCTTAATGCTTTATACTTTTCCTTCCAACAATAAATGCCTTTTGCTTTCTTTCAAGCCTATACTGCTTTTTTTCTTTCCAGCATTTGATACTTTATTCATTTTTATAGCATATTATACCCCTTATGTTTTTCATTCCAATGTAACACAAGCAATCTTTTTCTGAAACTTTAACATTAATGGTATTTAGTACAATGTACACTGAAACATAGCGACTTTTACAAACATAATTATTACATTCATTAATTGAGGATGATTAAAGATAAAACTTCATGTATTAACATATCTTTTGTCATGCAAACTCAGGGTATTGAAAGGAAAAGCACGAGCAGAAATTTTAACACAATTTTTAATGCAGAATTAACTATTTTAAAGAGTTTATGAGCTTTTAAAAAAATAGAAAACATTTAGATAAACACACCTTGCTACAATTACTTTAAGTACCTCCCGGCTATAGGGCAAATTTTTGGGTTATCTCTAAATTTTGAAATGACCTTTCTCCTTGTGCATACTTGTATCGTTTACTCTGAACTAAGACCGCGGAACATTAACTGGCAAGATTGGAAAGATACAGCGTACGTCAATTTCACCTGTTACATTCAAAACATCGAAATGGGCGGGAACTAATTGACGCGGACGTCTGAGAAAACATTGGACAATGCTTTGCATTGCGTACAATCTCTCCCGAATTGGGATCTACTCATATTTGCTGATTATATACTAAGTCTTATTGATGAAATTAAAAAAAATCAATCGCTTTGCTGATACTAAATAAAATGTTTTTCGATCACTTTATCTTATATAGCAAGTTAGAAACGCTGAAGAGGATTAAAAATACACTTCCTATTAATAGTACAGATTGTACGCAATGCAAAGCATTGTCCAATGACTTTAGAGAATCGTCGTCACAAGTCTGAAATCAAGTGGGGCCATTGTTGCAACGGGGTTTATTCCCAGAGGAGAATAATTCAAATTCCGATTTGATAAATTAAAATCATATCCAGATAAAAATTTTCTTTTTTTTCGCTAAGTTAACGTATATGAATATATATGTGCGTTCAGTGTTTATCTAGCTATACACTAACCAAAAAAAATCACTTATATGGACATTGTTGAAGATTTTTGAGGTACGTTAGTATTTATGAAAATTCCGTTACTGATATTAGTTGTTTTGAAAATACACTTCCTATAACCATGGTACATGTAACTACAGTTTCAATCCAATGTTTTCTCAGGCGTCCGCGTCAATTTGTCCCCGCCCATTTCAAATGTTTTGACTGCAACAGGTGAAATTGACGTAAGCTTGCCAGTTAATGTTCCGCGGTCTTATCATATTGTAACCGTTTAACAATTATAGTTTACACATGCTTCTCAGTATGTTATGGTGTGTACGGGTCTAAGTAATTTTGTCATATTGTTTTGAGTTTAAATTGAATTGACCATCTTTCGTGTGTCTACAGTGAATATGTATGCTGCATTTGTTACAACGCACTTTATTTTTTTTCAAAGTGCATTAGATTTGGGACGAACTCAGCGCACTTTGAAAAAAAAATATTTCAAAGTGCGTTGATATCGTCTATATTAACGCGCTTTGAAAAAAAAAATTATAGGGTTTGGAGGAAATCCATGAATAATTATTTTAAGCTTGTTTAGCTCAATGGGATGTGTTACGAGATTCTCAGCTAACTTGATGAACAGTTTATCGATTACAATATTTTCCCATAATTCACGTAGTTAAAAAATTTACACATTAAAAAACAACCCATGAGATTTGTATTGATATCCATTATGACATAACCTGCAATACTTTGCAACTGTTCTTCCTTTCGTTCATTTTATTACCTTGTGATTACGTATGCAGCAAATATACTCCTTTAAAAAGGATCTCTTATTTGGTATAAATTATTGGGCTATTCCAGAAACAAAAACGAAATGATTTATATTATGAAGACCAGCGTATGATTTTTTTTCCCCAAATGGATTAAATTTCATGTGTTTATGGACAAACATGATGAAAAAAATATATTCGGTAGTTATGTGTGATCTTTTGAATATCGGTGCAAAAATAATTATATCCTATTGCTTATTTTTTTAATTGCTTATATTTAAATGTTTATAAATAAGTGATTTGTTTGGTTTGAATTTGAGAAAATAGGTTATATTTAGCCACCTACAGATTATTTAACATTCCATTGAAAAAAACTATTGTTTGGCCAGCTCGGTTTTTTTTTCAATTTGAAAGTTGTATTTCATAAAAAGCAAAGATTATTCCTTTTTCGTTCTTTTACGTTTCCTCCAGTTTGATAAATATTACAGACTGTATATATTTATATGATTAGGAAGGAAGGATTAGAGGTAATCAATGATGTACTGGTAAATAAACCGTATATTTGGTTGTCCCTTCCCTTAATTATGATTAATCATATTCATTTGTGTTTGCAAATCATTATACTTTCGATTTATTACAAATCAAATCCTTGAACTTGTGATTTATACATAAAATGGCCGGGGCATATAGTGTTACCCCGTTCTTCCGTCCTTCTGTCATTCCGTCATCATTCACTTTCCGATCATTATCTCAACAAGCGTTGCACTTATTCAACTCAAATTTAATGTATGGATGTGTCATATGAATATACAGGATGAGTTCGAATTTGGTTCCGCTCCGATGATTTTTGACAGAGTTATGCCTCTTGAAATTAGAAAAAAATGAGAAATTCACTTTCCGATCATTATCTCAACAACCGTAGCCTACATTCAAATCAAATTTGATATATGAGTGTGTCATAGAAATATACAGGTTGAGTTTGAATTTGGTTCCAGACCGATGATTTTAGACAGAGTTGTGCCTCTTGAACTTTGAAAAAAAATGAGAAATTCTCTGTTTCCGCTCTCTAACTGTTGAAGGGATGCATGTATAAAGCTGAAATTTCATATGAAGGTTATTTACAAAAAATTAAAGATCAAGTTCAAAATAAGTTCCGGTCCGATGATTTTTAAGAGAATTATGCCTCTTGAACTTAGGAAAAAATGGGAAATTCTTAGTTTTCGCTCTCTAACTTTTGAAGTGATGCATATGTAAAGTTGATATTTCATATAAGATTAATTTATTAGAAAATACAGGTCAAATTTAAACGATGAGTTTTGATGGTTATGCCTCTTGAAATTAAAAAAAAGAGTTTTTTTTCAGGGATTTATAACTTATTCTGCAATCAAAAAAATTTATACTAAATTTGGCATTTGAAATTTTGGTCTCCTGCGGGGGCATTCGTGGCGTTACGACACATCTAGTTTTGGAAGAACGTTAAGTGTCTCGATAACAAAACATGCTGATGTACATTTTAAATTGTTATTTCAAAGTGGGTTGATTTTGGTCCTATATTTAACGCACTTTGAAAAAAAATCAAAGTGCGTAATTTTTTTCAAACTGCATAGCTACACTGCTTTATGCGTGCAAGTTTCAGTGCATCATAATATAAACGTCAAAAATTAACATTTTAATAATACACATGGAACCCATAACTCTGGAGGTCTTGGTGTTTTTAGTTTTTTGTAAACATAAAGACTTTCCTTTACGATGTCAATCATTTAACAGTACACTATGGACGTGTATTTACACATATACCTTGGATCATATCTTTGAAGTCGTAATCACTCCGTATAGCTTCAATTCCTGATTGTGTTAGGAACGCCTTACATACCTTTTAAAATTGCTTTTCGCAAGATATATTCACTATGGTGGACCAGAGAAGGGGTGACATACGTCATCCTAACGATATGATCTATTTAGCATTCCTCGATCTCTGCAACTCATTCAGTATCTTGGAGCCCTTACTTATGAAAAGTATGTGTAAACAATCGCCGGGAGACTAATAATTAACGACGAGACGAAGATATAGAGTTATAGATAGAAGAGAGTAAACCTGTTATTTCTCCAGATAAGCAAGGTTAGAATAAGCGTATTGAAAAATTCGAATTCCAATCTTGTTTCACATAATGTCTTTTTAAGTACATTTATAGAAAACCATAGTACAAAAGACCAAATTTTAACCGGGCATGGCCAATTTTTACTTGATATCGCAACTTGTATAACTATATTAAGACTCCTGTTTGTTTGGATATTCTGAGTTTATTTCGTTTCAATGTATGCTGAATTAAATTTACATGTATGTATTAGTAGTATATATGGTTGAAAATACCGTAAAGAGTCATTTATTGTGCATGAAGTGCTTGACATTCGCGTTTATGATTTTAAATGCTTTTTGTTTTTGTTTTTAAGCGGTTAGCGTTTACGCTAAACGCTTTGTCATGTAATCAAAACCTAGAAGCTTCGCAGAAGCGCTACATATGATGAATCAAACTATTGAGATTGCTAAATGCTGGACTAGTTAAACAAGAATGACTAATTATTTCTATTTTAAACTAATATTACGATAGTATTGTTTAATGATGCAAGCGTTATACTGACTTGAGTAATGAAACAACAATTAAATATATAATTTACTGGATCAGTACTTTGAAAGAAAAAAACAAAGGAATATTATAGTACATTGTGTAATAAAATGAAATCGTCCTCTGGTTCTATATGCATAAAATTAGGTTCATTATCAAAGTATCGGTGATTTGTGCACAATGAAAATATGCATACCTGATGATGCAAACTACAATTTTATAGTAAAAATCCTAAGTATAACTTCTTAACAAAACAAATGTGCGATTGGCAGTTGTAGACACTACCGTTACCTTTCTACATTTTTATTAAATGCGATTAATAATGGTTATTTACACGTGACTTTTTTTTATTAAACATAACGATTTTTTTTTACTTGCGGGAGATTAAGTTCTCGCAATATATTTTAAGTAAACCGACTTGAAAGATGATTTGATTAATTTCATATGTATTCTTATACTAGACATAAATTGAGTTTAAACACTTGATGTTATAAATCATATATGCACATCGTAACAAGAAGTAGACATTAGAAAAAAGACGGACCCAACACATTTCTACAATAGTAATTTTGATGAAAATTTTTATATGAGTTAGAGTTACTAAAGATATATCACATTCAATCAAAAAGATTTTTAATAGGGACCATTTCAAAAATTGTTTGTATTTCTTCTCATTTTCAATTGAACATAATGGAGGAAAGCGTTTTTGTGAGAAAAAATATCTTTTTTTTTAAAATCTGCAATTATAGATCCCTCTATCCAAATTGAGATATGATACCTATACGATGATTTTGAATTAATATCATTTAGAAAATAACCATGTCATCGACTTCGTTTTTACGGGGGCAAAGTGGGGTGTGTCTTTATTTATTTTCAATTTGAAAAGTACTACGCAAACTCCAAGAAAAAGGTTATGCACATCATTTCGAGTTTGATTTATGAACAAAAAAACGACTATTAGAGTGTGTCAAACGGTTTTGGTTTTTTTTTTAAAGATAAAATATATCAAAACTTGAGCAAAGAGACGGTTTTACTCTATTTTTAATTCGAGTATTGAAGCGGGTCGAAATGTAAATGATTTGTTCACTGGCTCAAACTTTGTTAAGTAATCTATGTAGATGGTTATAAATTACTTGAACAAATGTAAAACTCACTCCAAACTTGAACATCTCCTAAAGAAAGTCGTGCATGTTACATAATGTCGAAAAGCATATTTTAGCACGCTAAATTATAGCAAGGTCAGCCACTACTTGCACTGTATAAAGTGTTCATTGATGCCGTAGAACAGCTAAATAATGCGTCATTAGTGATTTTTCATTAAGTTTTAGTGATTGTGACGTAATATTGAAATTTGATGTTCGTAACAATCACTTCTTTTAGGTGCGCAATATATCGGCGCAAAGAGAATTAGGTCCGTCGACCTTAATTTGTTATTATTTCAGAATATTATATAGAGATAAATTTAAAGATATTTAAAGATAAAACGAATTGGTATTCCAAGAAAGTGAGGATATTGACTTGTCTTTTTTATTTGTGATTTTTTTCTGAGCTTATGTTACATTAAAGGTATTTATAATCTTAACTAGATTTTAGATTAAAAATGTACCAGCTGATATGAGAACATAAGAAGTTAGATACACGTGCGTAATAGTTTGTATAAAAAATGATCAAGACGCAAACATGTTAACCTTACCGACCCTAGTGTATGAATGAGATATTTTCTTAACTTAATATCCCTGCAAATTAAATAATTGCTGGACAATAGATGTTTGAACTTATGTGGATGTGATTATTTATTTTTCTAACATGTCATTACGTGGCATCTTTTTGTTATCGAAATGAATTGTCCAAAAACTGAAAGGGGAATAGTTTAAGACCAGAAAGAGTACGGTTAGGTTTATCGTGCTGGAACCCCACACGTTAGTAAAACAAATTGTTGTGATTGGTTAAGTGTGCTGGAGTCCCACACATTAGTGGAGTGTGTGATGTCGGTCTAACAGTTGGATTCCTGCACTTTGGTTCGATTTTATGAACAGCATTACATCGGACTGTCCGTGCTAAAATTCCGTACGTTATCAAGTTGTTGTATCTGAACTCCGAGACTCGGTTTACATTGGAATACCATGTACCGTTTGTAAAACACAACTTGTTGATTTTTCATTCGTTTTGGAGTTTTTATTTAGCGTTTGCTTGAGCGAATATAATAAATTGTGCTTTTCTCTGAATTCATCATATAAATTTTAAGAACATTTACATTACAATTAACAATATAAATCAAATAAAAGATATGTCCAAGAATGTTTGGTAGTATTTCAGTAGACAGCCGATATGCATCCTATATGCTATAGTGCCCCAAAATGAAATCTTAACGCATGTAATCCAAGCAACATGAATACAAGCTTGCTCACCGCTTTCCAGTACTTTCAGTACTTTGATTTTTTTTTTTGCAAAGATGACCATTCGTTGTACTAACGGATGTTTTAAATCGTAGAGTTTGCTTTTAAGCTTAAATTTTAGCAATTATTAAAAATCGTTTCAAAAGTTAAAGAAAACTATATGCACGGTTCTGGAGATGCTAAGTCATGTGTTTTTAAGACCAAGAAGGGTAAAAAAAACACCACTTTTTCTTTATTTATTTGTGTTAACTTTAGATATCAAGATTAATCCTATTGAAGCACAAACGTTAGATTTGACTTTTGAGCTTTTTACTAAACTATGTGTGAAAGACTATTAAAAGTAATTTCTTCATTTTTTTTTTTGTTTTTGTTTAAACGTTGCTATGATCCTTAATATAGATAGTTATACCAGCCTGTTATAACCACTCATTATGTCGACTCTGAGCAGACGACACGCCATATGCGTGACAGTCCTAGTCATCAGGTAAGAAACGCACCTTTGGATCTCAGTAACAGTATATGTAATAACACTTCCACCTTTCCATAGAAATAAGACACTGCGATGGTTGTACTTCACTATTTAGAGGATGGAAAGACGATCCGGGAAGCATAACCGATTCTTTATTTTATTAGAATTTTGAACACTTTTCTGCACACTCTTCCTTTGAATACACACATATTTTATAAACTGTTGTGTAGTGTGATGTATACGTAGATACAAGTTTATCAATATGAATGTAGTTTAATTAGCTTATCGCTCTGTGAACTTCTCACAGCTTGCAGGTTTTCTCAGGAGTCGGATCTCAAGGATGTAGGGTGGATTCGTTCCAAGTGCAGGATCATTTTGATACTGATAAGGTAATTGTATAAGAAAAAATTACAATATTTATAAATATAAAATTATGACAAAAAAGGTACCGGTATTTAAGTATTGAAGTGTCAACTGATTTTGGGTTTGTTCTTTTTTTACATTTCATTTGTGGTTTTGAGTTTATTTGTTTTATTTTTTAGTACCTAGGCAAATGGTATGAGATGAAATGGTATTCGGAGGTGTATTTTAAAGAATCCGAGCTATTCCAGGATTACACTCACGAGTATGTCAGAGATGAAGGTGGAAATTTAACCGTCCTACACACTGGGAGGTGAGTTTGGGCTCAACCTCAATTAAGAGAAGATGTAAAGAAATCTTTGACAAAAAAATAACATTTATATTTATGAAAGTTGCTCATACGTCATCAAACAATATTTTATACAATTGTTGTCCTTAATAAAGGTTGATGGTCATAGGCATTTATAGACTACTTATATATCCTCTGTATAAAGATATAGAAAAACACTCAAATTTTACTTATAAATAGCTCATGACCAAAATTATCATGTCTTAAATTTGAAAGTATATCTGATGGGTATTTGCTAACCGTGCAGCCTCCTTAATATAAAGTGGTTGATTTTGCTTTATTTACTAATTTTGTTGAACGATTCTGGATGGCAACACACAGATAATGGCACATTGAATTTTTCATCAATTTTTCAATGTGTTATGACTTTTATAATTTAAATTTAAATAATTAACGTAACTATATTGAAATATTTGCGAATTATCATCGCCACCGTTGATAAAAATTTTAACTTAATGGTTTTCGTTAGGGCAATCTCATAAAAGATCGACACATTTCGTTAAGTAACGCTTACCTTTAATTGGGTCACCTTTGTCACTCGGGCAGGAATATTTTAGCATTCATTTTGGCTATTTATTCTAATTTTATGAGTAGGACTTTTAATATTGCTATAACTTTGTCTTTTATCTTCATTCGCCTTTTTAAGCTTCATTTCCATTACAAAGTAGAGTTTAACTTAAAGTGATTTCTTTTTTCAAATGTTTTTGTGGATTGAAATGCAAGTCCAAATTTTAAAACAACACGTGTCATTTAATTGTCAGAAAATGGATGAATTTTCTTTAGATCTATGTAAAAGAAGGTGTTAGGGGGGGGGGGGGGGGGGATAAGATAGCGCAAATGCCTATTTGTTTAGTCGTATAATACAATTTCAAATTATTTTTTTTCCGTTTAATATATTTGATAATGTTATAATACAAGTTTACAAAAGGACAATTTCTAACTATTATATTCAGTTTTGAATATTTTAACAAATGATAAGAAAAAAAAATCCTAAAGTTTTGGTGGTATCGAACCCACAATCTAAAAACCTTAGCTTTATAAGGTTACCTATGTCTGGTGTTCAAACCACTGAGCCATTTCAGTCACAACAAAGTGCGGTGTTTAAATGCTACTTTGGCCACGAATCTACGAACTTGTATTATTTTTCTAAAACGTTCAGTTGTTTGTATACAAAATGACATTTTCAAAGTATAGCAGGTCATCTCTCCACGTTTTTGTTGATTGAAATCGGTTTGATTTCCATTAAACCTTATTTGTACCATAGCTTGGCGTGTTCTCTATTGTTAAAAGTGTGGGTTATCTGTACATACCCCACACTTTTTTTTAAAACTCCGCCCACTATCTCAGGTAAAAACAACGTCAACAAAGTTGTGTTTTAACACGTCCATGATACTGTTCACAGTAAAAGATTCCTCCAGATCAAAATTGCTAATAACTCAACACGGATAACTGATTCAAACTATGTTCGTCGAATAAATCTCATTTGAAGCTTGAGACAAAACAATATCGGCAATGGCTCTGTCAGAATGACTCTATTTTAATATTCTCCTCCATGTGTGCGAACAAGTAACGCGTGTAAGATGAAATAAGGGTATCCTGTAGAAAGGTTTTATAGAAAGTCAATCACGTGATAGGAACGTGTTTGAATAGTAAACTTGCTTTGTGGACAGAGTGAATAGCGGCGGCCAGTCGGATTTGACATTTATCATTCACGGTTTTGCGACATACATTTCTCAATTTTTTTTTTTCTGCTTATTGATTGCTTTTTTAAAGTATATATATGTGTATGTTTATTCAGCCATTTTTAAAATCATACATGTATATTATTGTTACAGAGTATCAAATAGTATTTCAAAAAGAGTAATTATATCATCATCAATTTAATCTAATTTCAACAGGAGCATTGCACAACTTAGGTTCGTAAACTCAAAATTGTTTTAATAAGTTTAATTATTTGAAGCAAGTATCGATACTAGAAGTCGGAAAATGAATAAATATGAAATAAAAATATGACATTGAATAGTCGATTTATTCCTAAGCTATGAATTTTTAAACAATTACAGATAATTAATGTTCGTCGCCGATAGAAAATCATTTTAGAAATTCACGGAGTACAATGTACATACAGTATATATAAGACCAACACATTGGCGCCGTATTGATTAGAGGCAAGTGCACGCTCGAAAACTGTAATAATTGTAAACTATGGTACAAGTAACTTACCCCATATAATATTGTTGATTATGTGCAGATACCCGATGGACGTGGCCATAATGACACTCGGGAGCTACGCTCCCTCGTGTCATTATGACCACGCCCATCGGGTATCTGCACATAACCAACATATATAAGTAACTACTACTTAGACTATGACAAAAATATGGAGTTCAGACCCACTCTATAAAAGAAAACGCATTGAAGTTCTAAACAATGACACTATTTGGAGGTTTTGTCACGCATTCGCTAGTTTAAATCAACATAGTTCAAGTATTTAACAATTTTAAGGGTTACAAATCGATTTTGTGTTAAATATAAATTGTTTTTAATAATTTTAAAAAGAAATTATCAGATTTGTTATTATATTTTAATTTTACAGTATCTTATCTTTTCTCATATAGACATTTTACTCGTCTTATTCCATCTTCTTTCCCGAGAGTAATGTTACAAGAACTATTTGTGCCATCATGTCTAAATGAAAGAATTTACCATTATCTAGATAGTAGTGACTTTTTTCTATTCCAGAGATCCTATTAAACTGGTGGACTGCTTCCAGCGCCACTCCACTCTTTACTTCACAGAAACACCAGGAAAATTCATGATAGACGAAAAAAACAAAGGTAGGTATTATTACTTATAAATGTTAACCTTTTTAAACGAACCTTTTTTCGTGACCATGATATAAATGTTCATGTTATGATTGTTAGTAGCTTGGAATCACAATTCTTTCATAAGCTTGATAGAAATCGGGAAATGTCTTCTTGTAAATAATAAAATGAATTTATTGAATGATTTATACGAGAATAACAATTGCAACATCGCTTAAAAATTTATATAACCTGTATCAAAGAGTTAAATATTTTTTTCTATAACCGAGACCTTTATAAATAAAGCGTTTTATATTTAAGAAATAAAGTACGAGTTTTCGTGAATGTTGCAGAATAACTTGTGACCTCCAAGGTCGAGAAATGTTTTGAAATATAAAAGCCGAGGCGTTTCAAACAACATTTCGAGACCGAGGAGGTTATCCTGCACCATTCACGATAACAAGAACTTTATTTCTATTCTACTAACAGCCCAGTATTTCTACAGATCGTTTCTCCTATAGAGATACGATGTAGGTCATTTTGACGGCTGTTCCGTGTAACCCCAACGGTTTTGTTAGTAATGTTTACATGTGTATCGATCAAAGGAATCACAAGCAGACGACAGAATTTTTCTTTGGATTTTTAATACTCTTCACTTATTTATAAAATATCTTTTGAATCATATTCCTAATATTTTAAGGGCAATTTGACACGATTATTACTACTACACGTTATATATTTTATGTAAGAACACGCAGTGAAACTGTGCTAGGGAGGTCCTGGGAACAGCTGCATTGATCTCTTAAAAATAAACATTTGAGGCAATACACATCGTTTTGACTGGAACTAACACGTGAAATTGACATGGTTTTAAAACTTTTTACGGTTTGAAGTTGTACTTTCATGATCAGTGCGAGACAAATAGGTATTTCTGATATGATAATTTACTGATGACGTTCATGGTATATTGGAGAATAATAACTGTACTAGAAATATCGTTATATGTGTTTTTTTAAATAATGTGGTTGTTTAAAATATCGTGATTAAAATTGATCAGTGTGTCACGTATATGGAAAAGATTATTAAGTTTCAACTTTGACAGATGCACTGTCAAATTTAAAATACTGACTTGGATCAGTTTGTAACCGAATAAGTAAGACACACCTTAAGACACATGCATTAGCTATTGGGAATACGAGTCTTAATAATGAGATTTTCTTACGTAAGTTAGCAGAAAAAATCTGTGTGTGAAAATATACAAAACGTATACCAATCAATGAGAGAGAGAGAGAGAGAGAGAGAGAGAGAGAGAGAGAGAGAGAGAGAGAGAGAGTCCCAAACCTTCTGAACTGATAACAAATACCTTCTCTATACCGGTGTTGAGGTTAAAACTTTATACATTTGATCCTTTTATATCTAAAAATACATTTAATTGTGATATCGCCTATGCCTGAACATTAGTTCAACTTTGGTAAAATATTCAAAATTTATTGTGTCAACTACTATTTGATAGAACCGTGGTTTCATCAATATATGTTGAACATCCAATTTCCTGGAATTTGTTAGTAACCCTATCGCAGTATAACTTAGTAAAATCGTTGTTATGGTTCTAGAAGTAAAAAAAAACCTGAAGACTAAATTTCATTTTGTAGGGAATCTATCGGACTTCTGGGTGATAAGGACAGATTATAGCAATTATTCAGTAGCTTATGGCTGCACAACAAGATGGTACGTGCATCAAAGCAAGAGCGTGGGTATTCAGTCGGAAACCAACATTAGCAGACGATTTGTCACAAGAAGCAGACGACCAGTTGGAGACACTATGCTTAAATCTGACGTCATTTCTCGTTACCAAACAAACAAACGGTAATTTATGCTGAAATAAAATGTATAATAGAAGTAATATGAAGAATAAACAGATATACAGAAAGGTAATCGAATACACTAAAGGTAGCTTAATCTTACAGGACTGACAATAGTTCGTGAACAAAAATTTGTGATACTTTAAAAAGCGATTATGGGTTTCAAAGAGAAATCTGCAATAAAAAGGGAAAAATACCAGTTCAAACTGTATTAAGTACAAGAGTTATCGCACTTTCAAGATGGACTATATGCCATAACTTGCACTTGCATACCAGAAATTACAAAGAAAAGTTACGAACTCATTTAAGATAGTAAGAGAAAATGATGCTATCTATTTTTATTATTACAGATTGTACCGACGACATCAAAAGATCCAAGACAGCAAGAGCTCAGCTGACCAGTTACATGTATCTGATGGTTCCTGTCATACTTATATTTCTCTTCAGTTAACCCAATGTTGCCATAGATGAATACAACAATGGATGACTGAAAGGTCCAATAAAAATCAGAAAGGAAACTCCGTTGGTATCCATTTATAGAAGAAAAGACTCCGTTCAGCATTGTGATTTGATTTTTATTTAAATTATAACGTTATACATGTACAAGTATACAAAATCCAAATATATTCTTTTCTGTTATACTCATGATGAAATGATGTAATGAAATTTTGGTATTGGATAAGTCCTTAATTAATAACAATTATTGATTTGAGGAAAGAACTCAATATTTATTTGTTTTATACGATATAAAATGGTTTGGGGCAGTTTACGCTTTATAAACCGCGAAGCTGTTTATAAAAAAGCGTAAACTGTTTCAAACCATTTTATATCGTATAAAACAAAATTAATCAATATTGAATTCATTGCTTATAATTTAATTTTTTCGCTCTTAATGGTAGATAAAAACAGCCATTTGACCTTTAAAATGACTTCAAATTGTACAAAATTCAAATAACGTCAGGCGGATTAATACGTTTTTGACGTTAGTCGTACTATGACGTAGGCAACATTCTTTATACGATATAAAATGATTTTTTATCTAATCAGAAAGCGCGTTACAACCAGAATTAAATTATAAACTGATATTAGAACCATTTTAACAGCAGCTGGGATTTTGGGTAGTTGTGTCAAACAGCAATGTTACGTAGGCCTGTCTATTTCATTGACAATAAAAAACGCTATAAGAAAGACCCACATTTATACATAGAATATTCAGCAAAACTTTATACAGAAGAATGTTTTTGACTTTTGAGGAAGCAAGCAACATGTACGACTGAAAATTCTAAAAGTTTGTAACAGCGTGATGAGGAGGGTAATGAGAAAAAAAAAACGGTAAACTGGTAATAATTTTATTTTTTTTATGATTTCTTACTTGTTTATCTTCTTGTGATACATAATGTTTATGTTTGGATGAAAATTAATTTATACGTTTGTTTATCCTATTTAAGTCATACATAGAATAAAATACTGTGTACATTGTACAATTTTTCCATGTAGAACCATTTTAACAGGAGCCTGGACTTTGGGTAGTTGTCTCAAACAGCAATGTGACGTGTGCTTGTCTATTTCATTGCTGGCCACTCAGCCATGGCTCTTTGAAATCAACAAGATTTGTCTGAATTTTGAGCCAAGACTACGCTATCTATGCAAATTTCACTCGAAACCAGCGTCATTTTTGTATTGATGCAAGAAATTGATAGTTACGTCCTACCGAAAGTCCAAGGTCTTGTTAAAATGGTTCCAAGTTTACCGGTGAGTGATTTTCACTGCAGCAACAACAGAATTAAACACTTTAATACACGTACGTTGTTATTTTAACAAACAATAGATATTTACTAGAATAAACAATGAACCGACATTTCGCATCCCTTTCTCTAATGTGTAATTTTTCAAATCGCATACTAGCTGTGTATATTTATTAAAATCGTCACAAAAAATATCGGGGCATTGTGGATAAAAAAGTCAATAAGTTTAAGAACTTAAATTCGGTTTATTTCATTTGAAGAATACATGCAGATTTTTATCTGAAAATTTGAATGACGTCATTTTTACTGCCTGTTTGTCATCATCTTGACGAATTCTGAAATAAACATAAAACAATTTGAATAATAATGATTGGCTTAAATATGGGCATTGTCACTTGTACATGTATATGATTTGCAATCGCACTAACTATATACTTATGTTCAACATGATATTGTTGCATTGGTCACCATCATGTTGCGATACACCTATCTACGATATATCAGATATTCGTTTTAAGAAATAAGTTGATTACTTTCATTTTAATTTCTTTTTTACTTGTCAGAAGTACTGGTCCAGTTATCATATGGTGTAAATACCTTCATAGTTGACCTGACCATCACCATCTTCGTCCGCCTCCTTTATCATATGTTCCACCTCCTCCTCACTCATCTTCTCCCCTAGATTCAGCATGACCATTCGGAGCTCTGTGGTGCTTATGTGACCATCCCCATCCCTATCAAACACTCGGAAGGCCTCTAATAAATCATCGTCTGTTTCCTCGTCCTTCTCTCTTTTGGACATCAGAAGTAAGAATTCTGGGAAATCGATGTTTCCGTTACCTGCAACAGTTAATCATGATCAGATGTTTGAATGTGTAACCAACGGTTAAAACCTCGTCCATCGTACAGGCGATGTATCGATATCAGTAATACACTGTGGCCTACCGTCGGCATCCACCTCGCCAACGATCTCGCTGATCTCGGCGTCCGTCGGATTCTGACCCAGATTCTTCAAAATGGTGATCAACTCGTCTGTTGTGATGGAACCATTCCCGTCCTTGTCAAATAGCCGGAAGGCCTCTCGGTACTCTGATTAAGAGATTGAAATAGAACTCAATGAGATCGAGAAATAACTTTGAAAATTTTTACCATAACCTTATCAAATGGAGTTCTCTGATTTGATTTAAACATATTTCATAATAATAATAAAAAAAAAATAAGACAACAAACATTGCTATTATTTATAAGTCTTCTCCATAAAGGTACAAAGTGAGTTCAATACTTGTAATGGTAATGAAACTGTATTTGCCACATTGAAATTAAGTAAAATTATTTTTAATACATGGTTTATAAAAAATCTCGGTGCTCAGAATACATGGGTTTGTAAATTTTACTTTGACGAATGTTGTTCATATAATCTTAACAGTCAAACCACGTCATGCAACATAAAATATAGATAACAAAATTCAATCAAATGAATATACAATGTACATACCTTCAATTTGATCCTCAGTTAAGTTTTCTATCTTAAAAAATATAATACAATTATTAATTATATGCACTTAAAAACGTAACATACATGACATTCTACTATACTCCACAGGTTTTACCTTGGATAATTTCTCCATCCTTTACAGCCCGTTGACTCCTGATGCTTCACACGGACCGCTCTGAGAACTCTGGGGGAGACGGTCTCACATTCCAGGGGCCTGCGATACCAGGAAAGACCCTTAAAATGTCACTGGACAAAGCCTCCGAGAATTTATCCCCAAAGTTAGGACATAAATCTTGTGTGATCGTTTACACGGATTTTATTGGTAGCTAATTCCCTCTTGATTGTGTGGTTCATGTATATATGTATGTAAAAAATTGTTGTTAAATTTAAGGGGAAGCGGTAAGAGGGCTATGTCGAATACAGTGGACCCCCCCCCCCCCCCCTTTCCGAGAGAACGTGGCCGTTTTATGCTTTGTACATGCATATACGGCAATTTTGAAATGAATTTTTATGTAGACTTAAAGATATCTTGGAAGTAGAACCATTTTAACAAGAGCTTGGACTTTGGGTAGTTGTTTCAAACAGCGTTGTGACGTAGGCCTGTCTATTTCATTGCTGGCTCATCGGTGTATATTTCGCTTGAAACCAGCGTCATTTTTAACTTGTTTTGACGCAAGAAATAGATAGTTACGTCCTACTGAAAGTCCAAGGCCTTGTTAAAATGGCTCTAATTCTCTCTTCAGATCACAACGTTAGCTGCAAAGGCGAATCGTCAAACTGTAAAATCGGCCAGGCAGTCGCAATTTCCGTTCTTCCACTTACATTCCCTTTTTTAAACTGTCATTTATACATGCATATGTATTTTCTGTATTTCATACACTACAAGGGAAGGGAAAATATTTCATTCATAAAACATACAATTATCAATGCCTGCACACTATATATTGAACTGAACCGCCACATGCGTATTAAAAATTTTCCTATGTTGATACGATCGAGATAGTAAGGAAAATCATTTATTTTTCTTTGTGACATCTGAAATTTCTCATTTTCTCTATCTCTTTTCGTGAAACAAAGGGTCTAAGCCATTAACTAACCTAACCTTAATTCGATCATCGTTTTCAAATTCCATAACTCTTAGAAAAGATAAGGTTTTAATCATAATCCGATGATCGTATACAATAAACTGAATCGTTTTAGATATAGATTCGTGCATGCTTTTCAAAACACAAGGACAGAAAATCCAAGTGCGAAGGAGCCGATGCATTATATCATCAAGAAATGAAATTCCGTTTTTATGTCACCCACAAACTTAACTTTATACTTTCGCATGCATGAAATTAAATGCCTTAAACACAAGATTTCGTTTTTGGTCGTACACATACATATTCGGAATTTAAACGCATAAGTCATAAACGTTGCAGTCTCTTTGAACTACATTTATAAAATAATTCACGAAAGACAACTCCTGGCGCCTTGATAAAGATCAAGATCTGCGACCCACACATTATGAATCGGGGATATGTTAGTGTTATAAATCTTTGTACACCCATCATAAAGATATGAATCCTTATGTACCATGAAGTTACGTTTAATATCACAAAAAGGTCTTTTCCTTGAAATTTTCTCTCAAAGTCTGATATTGTTCACAACATTTAACATTTAGATTAATTTTCTCCATTCTCCTTAATATGACGCTAGTATTTTTCATTTTTAAGTACTCTGTAATTTCTTAAAACAAGAATTAACATTATTTTGTGCAATCAAGATAAAAACTAAAAATGCTTCATGCTTAAGACAAAGGTATGATCTTTAATTGGTTAAAATTTGCATAATCGCATAAGGGGGCGTCCCAGTGTCTTCCTTAAAAATCCCGGAATGTCTCTTGCTTTTTTGCCCTATGGTGAGCGCTGTCCTCTGGTATATGAATTCGCACTGCAGAGTATTTTGTGTCGCTTCCTTTTATTAATTAGGTTGCGCAAGATTTCATGATTTGATAAGGCACCATTGAGCGCAGTAGCAAGGCTTATTGTGGCGACCCTGTGACATTTTAGTACGTCAATCCGAGCGTTTCAGAGAAGATCAGCGCAGGAAAACTTTAAATGTGTATTCAATTAAAACAGAAACAAATGCAGGGGAAACGATGCGTAACGACCTTGCGTTTATTTGATCAGTTTTCAAAGGTCCTTCGATTTCTGTAAACAGTCTCACAAAGTAGGTCCCGTGATAAGGAAAATATGAAATCGGAAGTACAATAAAGTGTTTTTGTTGCAAAAAATACCCATTTTGACACCCGATTTAGCAATAAGCGAAAGCAATGCATCCGGGTGCCAAGTACACAGGCCTTCGGGCCCATGTAATTCTTTGGTTTAAAAATCCGATGGGTATTGTTTTTAATTTGATGTGTGATAAACATCTTTTGTCATCGATCATTTGTCGTGCGCGCTTAGAATATTGATAGCAGTTGATTTAAGTACACACACTCACGTTTTGACACCTGCATGCTCTTCTGGCTATTACAATGTAGACAGGAATCCGCGCGTTCTCGCCGCGACAGGTGGAAATGCGCATCACTCTTTGTAGCAGACGCCGAAATCTGAGCTGTTTCTGCAAGGCTGAATAGAAAACTGGTAAAAAGGAATGAGAATTGACATGAAGCATATTTTCTGACGCTTCTTAGATAAGTTATGAGAGAGAGAGAGAGAGAGAGAGAGAGAGAGAGAGAGAGAGAGAGAGAGAGAGAGAGCAAGCACCTTTTGATATTTTCATTCTGTATCAGATTTGTATCAGGATGTACCATTTATGGCACCAACACTCTTCTTTACACGAAACGCTTTAACAAGAGGAGGAAATAAAATCATTTTCAGGTTATTCCGACCCGAACACAACGGACTAGGATGTAGATTAGAACACGGAAGCACCAGGTCCTTATTGGTGTCAACAGCGCGAAGATCTCAAGTATGCTTGAACACGAACTAGTATATGTGTATGGATGCATATCTGTCAATCTTTTTTCCACCATTTTCATTTGATACCACAGTAAAATCTCTTTAATACTGAGAGGTAATCGTAAACAGATGAAATTTAGTTTCTTTGATATTCAAGATCTTTGGTAACCTAAACCTTGTCGGAATCTTCTCTAATAGACCAAGAGTCGCAGTGCGATTCGAACTAGCGACACGCCGATTGACACTGCGCCATAACGTATATATATATATCAGGGTAGTTTTATAATATACATAGTATTACAAACGCCACTGGAAAAAACCATCGTTACGTTTGTCAATATATTGACACAAATATCCGCAAATCAGTTGTTTTATCAACATTACCTGTTTTCATCAATTATAATATTTTCGTTTTCAAAAACAAAAAATGGAATAGAACATGTGTATTCTTTCAATTTTTCGAACGCAGCCAGGCACTCATCCCATTGTCATACACCCTTCCTTATAGTCTGTCCTCCATAATTCTACTTTTTTATCTTTCTTCATTGTGTATATTGTATAGTTATGCTTATATAATATTTATTTACTACCTATCTATTCATTTATGTAATGTACCTCTGGCTTTTGAACTGTATATATACTGTTTGACCTCATGTACCATATCATGCTTTGAGTGAATAAACTGAATTGAAATTGAATTGGCAAGCTGGGAAGACTCTCGAATGGCAGCATTAGTGATATAACGAGCATCACAGGCGATAGTTATTATTCGCTGGGAACGGCCTTAAATGACGTCCACCGTTATCAACATTTGTAATCACAAGATTTTTAAAAATAACTTTAAAAAATGCAAAAAGCGTCCTTCTTTGAGTCGATATATATCAATGATAAAGTGAGCAGAAGAAATTAAATAGCACCATTGTCGTTCTGTGCGATACCTGTCCATTGTATGGGAGTCAGATATTCCATATATGGAAGTTACTGTAACAATTCGGAAATCAAATGTTAGTTCGCGCAGTGAAAGTTTTAAATTCAGCTAATAATTTCGACTTGTCACGAAATAATCCACACATAGTTAATCCTGAGAGTATTTAGAAAGACACCGTCTAATAGGCTTAACATTATTCATTAAAGTACTTATGAATATTATACACGACATCCCTATATGCACTGGACGCTACTTAAAGAATCTTAAAGTTCACGGATTTTTTATTTAAATTCATATGCTGACAAATTGATTTAAACTGGTTAGATCTGGATTCGATTAAGTTAGTTAAAATATAAATACAATAGGATTTCTTAAGAGGAAAAGGAGAAAATGCTCTGTGGATGAAAATTTTAATTTGAATAAAGGAAGTACGATTGGTTATTCACTGAGCAACCGGAAGTAAAAATTGGGAGATGGGGGGGGGGGGGAGGTCTTTATTTATTTTACTATAATGAATTCGTCTATAAACAGAAGTATCTCGTGTTTAATGCAGTGAGATGTGTGAAGTGGTGAATAGCTAAATAGAATGTCCAAAGTTCCTGTTTCCATCACATTTCCTTAATATTTCGATATTCATACGTACCTTTGTGTCAATACTTAATTCATTAAAAGAAAAAAAAACAAGAAGAAATCCTCTTTTGAAACGCCACTTCTCTTACTATGGGTTTCAATGCACATATGACATGAAAGAAACCGGATGATAATGATGATAAAATTGTTCGGGGAGAATCGAGAACTTCCGATTGGATAAAAGATGTTATAGATTTTCCCATTTTAAATTCCCGTAACACATGTCAATTTCTCCGGTTGAAAAAAGGGGACATGTGAGTAATAAGTTTGTGTGTTTTTTTTTTTAATCTTTGCCTTGTATCGATTTCAACTTTTGACTTTGATGGAAGATATGGGTATTTCTTTGAAAAAAAAATCAACACACCGTGGTGCACGTGGAAACACTAACCTGGGACAGACTATTCAGCCATTTAAACAAATATATGGATGTTGGGTAGATTGTATAGTATAGCAATTTGATGACTATTTCATAGCCGACATTTCTCTTTTTAACTAATACAAATCAACAACATACTTGGTACATGATAGTATCTTATATAATGTAACCATTAATTTCTACTTGTTTTGATGATGAACTAGATATTCACATCACAACACGCTCCTAAAGTTCACAACCAGTGTACATGTAATTATTATAATATGAAAATAAGGTGCAAGCCTATTGGTTCAATAAAGGTCAGTTCTAAATCAAGAAATTAACGCAGACAAAAAAATAATCTATTTTCATCTACTGAGTATGTTTTGTCTGTTTCTTCAGAAAGCCAATAAATAAATATGAGTCTATATTTTTACCCAGTGGGTACCCCCCCCCCCCCCCCCCCATTTTATTTGTTTTTCTTCATTTTTAATTTTGAAAACAAATATGTTTATCATAAGTCATAACATTTATTGAAGTTCCTATTATTAATAATATTAACATTGCGGTGTCTTATTTCATACTTTTGAAAATGACAAAGCGTTAATTATGAATATAAACAGCGAATTTTTTCCAATCACAAATCGCATGATTCGTTCGTTTTTAAATTAGACCGAATTACCAACAGTCCAAAGACCCACTGTTGATCGAAACATTTTAAGGTATAGCATTTTTTTTCCTTTTTCATTCTTTACTAGTATTCAGGTATGCGTATATGTTTATACAAATAAATGTATATTGATATTGTTGGTTTATACATGTATATTATTCTATAATTCAGAAGTTTATTCATGAAGGAAAATTCCTAAATCGTTCGAAACGATTTTAGAAACATGATTTAAAAACAAAAGCACCGCCAAACAAAGTCTTATCTCGCGACAGAAAATAACTCATCTGTGATGGCAGGAGAGATGTGATTTTCTGTGGAGGAAATGCCAATCAGCTGGTGGACATTCGTCTGATATACTTTACATGCGAGGGCAACATGGTCCTGGCTCTTGCGATTTTTTTTTTCGACATTTCAGAATGAAACGTGTACAACTTGGATAATCCTCATACCCATGTATTCCTTGCACAAAAACTTTATCGAGGGCACCTGATGTTAAATATTATTTTAATAATAAACAAAAATCCTCTCATAACTAGTTTATTATTAGGTAAGGGTTTACCGGATTTTTTTTCATCATTTTGAGAGAAATGAATAACGCCAGGTGCTTGTGTATGACAAGAGGCTGTCTGTCTGTTCACTTGTTGACTATTCTATCCATATACATGTAATTGTACCATAGCTTGGCGTGTTTTCTATTGTTTAAAGTGTGGGTTATCTGTACATACCCCACACTTTTTTTTTTTAACTCCGACCACTATCTCAGGTAAAAACAACACCAACAAAGTTGTTTTTTAACACGTCCATGATATTCCACAGTAAGAAATTCCTCCAGATAAAAATTGCCAAAACTCAACACGGATAACTGACTCAAACTAAGTTTCGCCGAATAAATCACATTTGTAGCTCGAGACAAAACAATATCGGCAATGGTTTTGTCAGAAAGACTCTAATTTTATTCTCCCCCATGTGTGCGAACAAGTAGAGAAACGCGTGTAAGATGAAATAGGGGTATCCTGTATAAAGGTTTTATAGAAAGTCAATCACGTGATAGGAACGCGTTTGAATAGTAAACTTGTTTTGTGGACAGGTAGCCAATCGTATTTGACATTTACCATTCACAGTTTCGCGACATGCATTTCTCAAATAATATTTTTTTTTTTGCTTATTGATTGATTTTTTTAAGTCTATATATGTACATATTTTTTTCGGCCATTTTTAAAAACATACATGTATATTATTGATACAGAGTATCAAATAGGATTTTAAAAAGAGTAACTACTCTCATCAATTTAAATCTAATTTCAATTGTTTAAACAGAAGCATTGCACAACCATGGAATTACGTTAATAAGTTTAATTCTTTGAAGCAAATATCGATACTAGAAGTCGGAAAATGATTAAATATGAAATGAAAATATGACATTTAGCTAATGGCTATGAATTTTAAAAGAAATAAAGAATAATTGATATTTGTTGGGGATATAGAAAGTCATTTTCGAAATTCACGGAGTACAATGTACATATATAAAGACCAACGCATTGGCACGGTATTGTTTAGAGGAAAGTGCACTCCCAATAGCTATAATAATAAGATATAATGAATAATCGTAAACTATGGTACAAGTAACTTACCCCATATAATATTGTTGATTATGTGCAGATACCCGATGGGCGTGGTCATAATGGCACGAGGGAGCGTATATGGGGTAACTACTACCTATCTGATGGTTATTGTTTTATTTCAAAAGTATTTTCACATACACAGTGTTGTTGTTTTTGTTTTGTTTGTTTGTTTGTTTGTTTGTTTATTTTTGTTTCTTGTTTTGGTGATTCACACGTGCTGTGAAGGTACATGTTGCAGAAAAATACGTAACTCCCTACCTTCATATTCCGTATGAACCAGATAAAAGGTACGTATTTTAATATAAATGTTTTTTTTATATAGTACAAATGTAAATACATCCCACCGTTGACTTATAATTATGTGACGAGCGTAATTTGTAATGATTAAACTTTAGTGGTCTAGTTGATTTATTGGAGAGTTTGGGGCAATAGTTGATAGTTTTTTTCATGAATGCTTCTATTTTTATTTGGTCATTAAATATGTACTTCATTAGCATATATATATGTTATTTAACTCTTGAACGCGCTCTCCGTAAAACGAAAATTATCTTCAGTCTAGTTAATATGTTGGAGATGTGGGTAGTCTCATCAGGAAAAAGTCTCCCTTTTTAATCTCTTTGGACTCGGTGAACAATAATTGTTGGTGGTTTATTTTTGCGAGGGTTTTTAAAGTTGGTTTAGACTGACCAACATGTTTCTTCTATACACACATCATTAAGTTTTTGTGGTCTTCTTGTTTAGTTTTAAGAGAATGGGACGATTAGTATGCAGTTTATTCGGGACTTTAAATTAAGATATACATTTGGTCATATATATATCCAGATATAACTGATGTTTGTTCATTGTCACATGTTTTCCCACGTGTTCATTCTTTTGAATTACACTTTGGTGTGTTATATTTGAATGGAATAAGATCGCCATGTTTCCAATAGAAACAAAAGTGCACCAATATTACATGTATATACGTTTGCTCCATCTACTAGTATATGAAAATAAAATATGTTCAAACGTGAAATACAAACACGAATACAAAACGGGTAAAATACTACTGTTATTAATGGATGTGGACTGTAAATTTAACCAACTCCGAAAACCAGAACAAATCGAACACGTGAGAAAAAATCATTATGGTAAAGCGTTTTTTAAACGCGTCAATTTTCTATGAAGATTGGTGTATATTCTTCGTATATCCAACATCCATCTCTGTCTGTCTGTCTGTCTGTCTGTCTGTCTGTCTCTCTCTCTCTCTCTCTCTCTCTCTCTCTCTCTCTCTCTCTCTCTCTCTCTCTCTCTCTCTCTCTCTCTCTCTCTCTCTCTCTCTCTCTCTAATTTGTAATGAAAAGCGAAAAATTGAAATTATGTTCTTTCTCATATCCCCAGGGTAAAAAATGAATCTTGTACATTTTCATGTACATGTATAAGCATTATTTCAGTTTAGGAATGGGTTCTGTAAGTATCATAATAACAAGGGTATAACCTACACGTATTGATTATAATCGTCGTCCATCCGTAGGTCCTAAACTTTGAACATTTTTCATCTTCGTTCTCTGAACTACAAGCCAAGTCTTGTGCAAATCTAGTCTGTTTTAACAGGTGTATGTCATAATTCTTTAAAACACTCAAATTATATGTTTATTCAATTTTATAATTTGTGTATTTATTTTTTTTTTGGAGGGGGTGATATTTCATGATATTATTTGGGATACCAAGCTATAAAATCTATTAAAGGAAGTAAAACTCTATCTAAATCCCCCCCCCCTTTTTTTGCCTCTCGGTTATTCATATCCAAATGCTTTGGCTTCCGGAATCTTTATTTAAAAGGATAAACTTGCTTGAGATAATATACCCCTTACATGTATACAAGGATTTAAACGTTTATGAATAATATAGGCCAATGTACGAAAGTGAAACCAGCAGTGTGGTAATAATTTTTTTCTATTTATTTGTAATAGGAAGGAAACACAAGATTGAATTGTAAAATTGAAACGTAATCACACCATTGGTTTAATCACACGCCAGGGTTAAAGCAGATGAACAAGCTAATTGACGGAAATATTTACATGCTACGATAATTTTTCTTCGCTATTTCTTTAAGGTATACATACTATTGTGTTTCACATAGCCAATAAAAGACCAAATCATAATCTAACTAGTTAAGACCAATTAGCCCGCGTATTGATATACACACTCCTTTAACTCTTTAAAACTAATGAATGTGAAATCTCGGTGTTGAATCAAATATTTATAATTATCATTGTTAACTTCGTTCTTTTGTGTTTTGTTTTATACTTTTTACTTTGGCAATGCATGGATTAGAATTTTAACAAGAGCTTGGACTTTGGGTAGTTGTGTCAAACACCAATGTGACGTCCGCCTGTTTATTTCATTGCTGGCCTCTTTGAAATCAACAAGATTTGTCTGACTACGCAATCTGTGCATGTTTCACTCAAAACCAGCGTCATTTTTAACTTGTTTTGATGCAAGAAAAGATAGTTACATCCTACTGAAAGTCCAAGGTTAAAATGGTTCTATTTCGTGACGTATCGATATTCAAGCCACACTGAGAGCACAAACTCAGACTTCAAAGTAGTTGTAATAACGTGGTAGCCTTCACTTATAAGGAAGAGGTGTCTGTTCCTTCTTTGTAACGTGATATTAATATAAAGTATAAAATGAAGATATGGATCTTTACACAAAATATAATTATATTACCCGCGTATACACTAAAAAAAGCAATAAATTATTAACAATTTATATTTACATATCTCTTTGTTTTTCGTTTTTAATTAAGTATCCATACGAAGTGAGAAATACGTAACTCATTGTAAATGTCAATTGGTACGTTGCGTAGATGGAACAGCGGATTATTTCGTATGGAATGTTCACTCGGTATACCTCGGCCGATCCATGTCTCATACACACAGGCACCTGACGTTAAAAATATTTCTTTTGATTACTTCCTGTATTAATTTATTATAGGAAATAATCTTACTCTATAAAAAGAAATGTTTTAACTTCAGGTGCCCTTGTTCGTAGACTGAATCATTTGGTGTTTGCCGAAGGATAAAAAAAAAAGTCAACTAGAGTATTTGAAAGTATATATGCAGTCCATGCTGCCATTGTACTTACAAGGTTTCAATCAATAAAAAAAAATATTCCACTCAAAAACAAGACACTATTTAAAAATGTTAACACTATTTGTTGTACGTATTTGAATGACATTTGTTACTTTATGAACCGATATTCAGTACAGTGCTAAATAATGCTTTTGAATGCGGGTTTAAAAAGTTCAAGGAATGCATATAGATGCATTCATACGCGGACAAATTGATTGAAACTATTCAGTTAAATCGTGAATCGGCTAAGTCAGTGGCTAATATGAACACCATCAGATTTCTTACAAAATAAGAACAAAAATACTCAGTTAATGTAAAATTAATATAAAGGCATCTAGCCTTCTAAATGATTTTAAGACAGCGTTAATATGTACAAAAGGGGTTTTCCATAAAATTGCCGAATAGTGGAAAATTGGAAATGGGAATTTGATACTAAGCAAATGTCAAATGTCTTTACCTTCATAACAAAAGCCACGATGATTTAACAATCATTACCTGTATCGCTATTAAATGCTTAATTTCAATGTCGCAGTTTTAGAGACAGTCGGTGTGTTTATTATTGGACTGTATGATGACATAGAAGAAAGATATGCTACTTGATTACTCACTCTCCTATAAAAAAAAAAAAACCCCAAATCGTTTAGTGAATTCATCACATTGTTTTAATAACACCTGTTGAGTCATGAAAGATAAGCTTATATAAGTAGATATGATGACATTGATAAAGGATAAGTAGGCCTATATATGTTTTTAACCCCCCCCCCCCCTTCCACACCCCCCCCCCTCCAGTTTACTCAAGTAGGTACAACGGTAAAATGAAGCAACCGCGTCAGTCACACTGCTATTGGACAGGTTTTCAGATAAAAACTACTGCTTTTTTTCTTGAAATTTTATAAGATTTATTTTTAAATATCACTGCACAAAATTTGACAGTTTAAATGGTTAGCTTTATACTTTTTTTTATGTCAATTTACTTTTAAATAGTTCAACCTTACAGTAACTTTCTAGTGCTTTTTGAAATACCCATTTTTACTGATTGATGACGTATCATCGGACTGGTTATGGTGTGATAAAGACGTAAATTAAATCAATTAATGAACCTTTATTGCTTAATTAATAAACAGTGCATAATAAAAACTTTAGCAAGATATAAAAAAAACTTAATAAAATAAATATTGTGATGGTTTTGTTTTTATTTTGGTTTTTTTTTTTTTTTTTTGGGGGGGGGGGGCAAATTACTTAGGTACCGTACTGTATATTATTCGATAAATAATGGCGCGCAACTACACTGTAGATGTTTCAGCTTCATCAAAAAGCACATACACGTATATACTGTACATAGAATTGACCCCCCCCCCCCCCCCCCAGTCTATCACCAAAGATTTTTTTGAGAATATAATAGAGTCGTCAATATTATGATTTTATCTCATTACCCCATCGCTGAAAGTTAAGTATGTGAATTAACAGGTAAAGCTTGCCATCTTTTCTTATATATATATATATATATATATATATATATATATATATATATATATATATATATATATATATATATATATATATATATATATATATATATTTATATATATATATAGATCATATATTTATGGATGTACGTTTTTTATCAGTAGCAGAGGCTAATTACCAAATATCGGATAATCGTATTCTAAATACCCGGACCCTCGGTTTAGCGATAACTGGTCCTATAACTGATAAGTATTGTGTTTCGCCATGTTGATTGTATAATATTTATAACATGTATAAGGGTTGAAAATTTGAAAGACATGCTACCTAACCAACACCCCCCCCCCCCCCCCAAGACTCACTATCTCGATCTTCTTTCTGTATATCATGCTAAAAATATAATAAATTTGTCTTTAAGAGAAGTACCATTTCAATAAAGTTGGTGTCTTTAAATCTAATGAACAAGTCTCATCAGAATTGTTTTATTTTTTATAAAAAAAAAACACCTATAAACGCAACTCAATAATAGGCTCACAATAAAAATCATGTTATTCCGTTGGTATTTTGTAGACTCGATTAGTCATCAACATGTCTGCTTTGTAATTTTTGCATACCTGTTACATTATTGCTTCGACTACATACCTTTTTTGAGGGCAAAATTATGGAAGTGCGAATGTGCGAGTAGCCCCATCGGGACAGAATTAAGCATCTGTCGAATTTTGACAAAAATCATCCTTGATATTCGCGGCGATTTTTTTTTTGGGGGGGGGTGTGGGAGTGGAGTGGCACATTTAGCTGATGTTCACGTTAAGTTTTCAAAATGCTTTTTACAGCTATTTTAATTTGGTGAGCAATACACTTTTAACATATTTATAAAACTGCCCTCGGCGTCATATTTATATGAAACATGACACACAGCTAACCGTGTCGCTAACGAGTTTGCGTGCATGCGAGCGTGCGCGTCCAGCAATGCTGATTGATCCCAGACAAGGCGAGAAGGTGAGAAGTATTTTCTATTCCAGGTCTTTTTTCATGAGTTCATGATTTACCGATAAGACAAAACTGTTTTTTTTTTTACTGATTATCTACCTGTGATGTAAATATATATACCTGCTTTGTTTTTTTAATCTGAGAGGTCAATTCAAAATAGAACTTTCATTTCAAACAGGTAATTGTTTACCTGACATAAAGCAGTATAACAATGCAATCATTTATTCCATTTCTTGTCATCAAAAGGTTAAGTAAACAATAACTCGATTAAAGGTATATAAGCGATTAATATTCCCCTTCATCTGTCTACATAAGTATTATTTATGGATTATATATATATATATATATATATATATATATATATATATATATATATATATATATATATATATATATATATATATCTCGATACTGATAAATCTATCTGTACGTTGATTTGTAATAAGCAGGTAAGTTCAACATGAAATGTCGAATGGTCAATCTGTGAAAATAAGCCCGCCATCTCTCACCCCCACCCACCCCCTGCTGGCCTACAAGTGGGATGTATTAAAGCGAGGCTAGGCTGGGTAGTTGGCCGTAAAAGACCCATTAAATGAACGATCTTATGACTGGGTACACAAATTTACCCTCATGTGTTCGTAACAATCCCCGGAGTGGCATTTAAACAAATCGGAAATCGGCAGCTGTGTCGAGGTCGAAACAAGGTACCCGTTATCATCGGCTCTTTGTTGTGTTTTGGCCTTGGACAAGGTACGGGTAAGGTTTGCTGAGACTCTATATTTGGATTGGTTGTAATATTTCCTCGTTATTTTGTATTCCGAAAGTTTGAAATAATAATTAAGTCACCTTTTAGATGTAAAGAAAAAAGTTAGGTACAATTACGATAAGGTAGGTTTAACAATATGCGTTTGTACAGTGTAGTAATTTTCTGTCTTCGTGTGGGATGTGACAAGTGTTGCTATCTTTAAGAATCAATTTATTAGTGACAGATTCCTTTTCTTTTTCACCCAGGAGACTCGCTTTGTTTACTTGAAAAAAAAATTATTTTTAGCATATATGCGTTCCTTCTGACATGTTTGTGTTTAATTGAGTAAAACAGTGAGTAGGAGCCGTTGTTTTCCTGAACGGATATATTATATAACAGCAATAAATAGCGCAGAAAGAAATATACGATATCTTAATTTGTACGATACGGATTTATTGGTCGACGCAGGTATGTAATTCACGCGCTTCATAAATACTGAAAATAGAGCCCATACTGTTGGTGGGTTTCTTTTTTAATGAATCTGAAATTGATTGATAACTGTATGTATATGTACAAGCTCTGCATGCGTCTGCTTTCTTGTCAACCCAAGTTCCAGTCTTTGGTAATTCTTGATTCGCGCTGATAAATGTACATTTCGTTGTTAGTGGCGCCCGAGCGCCCGAGGCAGAGTTTGTGCCCATAGAACTTGTTCAAGTCTGCCTATTAATCATTATGGTTGTTACTACTTCGCTTTGTAACTTGGTTGGAGAGAGGAAGTAACAATTAAAAGAGGGGAGAATCCATACACAACTTTTTTGACTGGGTCGACCAACCCTGTTTAATTCCTTTGTCTGTGTCCAGGAAACTGGGAGGAAGTGGACGGGAAAGCAGATTGGTAATTTATTAATATCTGTTAACGAGTGTACAGGGGACCTCACGACGTAGATACATATACTGTGAAACCAAAATCCGGTAAATGTAACACAGAAGCAAAATTTTTCAGTCCGCGAGACGTGTGTGTATTAAAACAAATGGCATGTGATTGGAGAACTCATGTTATCGCCATGTGCGTCTCGTTAGGGCTTCCCCCACGATTATGACCAGTTATTAGCACCATAATCTCGTTGTTTGCGATTCGACGTTTTTTAAATCCATCTTGTTGTGTTACTTACATACGGGATCAGTGTCTCATTGAGTTAATATTGACCTGGAAAAATACTGATTCAAGTTGTGACTGATTTGCATCTGTGGTACATGTACAAATATTATTGATTGGAGTGAGAGAGAGAGAGAGAGAGAGAGAGAGAAAAAAACTTGAGCCTATGTAATGTTTTTCTTTGGTTGAATATAGGTCTACAGCTCAGGGGAATAGTACGAGTTTTACCAGTGTTACAGTTAGTGTGACCAACAGAATCGGTGGCAGCAAGATATTGCCACACAGACTCTCCGTCCGAGGACAAAGGAATCTACTGGACGTCTTGACTGGAGTTTATGCCACGGATCATAGATTAATTTATTCGCCAAGGTATTATTCATATCTCTCTCTCTCTCTCTCTCTCTCTCTCTCTCTCTCTCTCTCTCTCTCTCTCTCTCTCTCTCTCTCTCTCTCCCAGAAATCCTGTCAGCGCTATATATTTAATTTTAGACAGGTGCTATATTTTTATGCTTCTGACCTCGATTATACCTTGGAGTATTTACAGTCGTATTTAAAAGCCTAAATCTGACACAGTCGTATTATATGAAAATCAAAATTTTACCTGGGGTCATTTTAAAACAAGAAAATGTATACGAATTATAATCATTATCAGCCTGTCGCAATTAAAAAGAGAGACTCAAAAAATTGAAATCTCATCTTAATTAACGGATAACTTCTTTAAATACAGGCAAAAGAGCAGTAACCCAGTACAAACTGCACTATATATCACTTTTTGTGGTTTAATGTGGTCGTGAGTAGTTCTGTATTGTATACAAATACATGTAGTGTATATAAATTAACTCCGCCTATGGCTATGAA
This sequence comes from Magallana nippona, assembly GCA_033439105.1. Classification (NCBI taxonomy): domain Eukaryota; kingdom Metazoa; phylum Mollusca; class Bivalvia; order Ostreida; family Ostreidae; genus Magallana; species Magallana nippona. The sequence continues at coordinate 35,576,349 of CM065923.1, read as the reverse complement.
AATGGTAGCATTAGGTGTGATCTAACATTTAAAAAGGTCCATCGTACATAATAGAACCTGGCGAAGATGGTAGTTTTATTTCACTAGTACACCGTGCGAACGCAGATTACTGGGTATAGAGTATCTACATGTGTCTTATCAGTCCATCGCCAGGGGGATAAAAATTATTTCAGGATATATGCTGAGTCGGTGGCCCCTTTTGTGCGCAGAGAGTTTACAAACTGTGTGGACGTGGGGATTATTATCGTTTACCTGGTGACGGATATAGAGCTATATGTCAAAATAAGATGTTCACATTTTATGTTTAAAGGTTCACTGGTTCATGTCGGCTTGTTACGTCACGATTAAATCGCCGTGTAAATTGCACATCAAAAAAGGTGAACGAGCAGTTAAAGGCATATTGTTGTACAGCGAGCCGGAGGTGAACCAGTGGAATAAGAACTTAAATCGATCTGACGCCGCTGTGTATCTATTATCTCAATCCGTTCGGGACGCTCAGCGAGTTAATAGAAATAACACTTGAAAACGACTCCACAATTCCTTTGTTTGTTGTCGCTCGACTAGGAATAAAAAATACATGTACAGGGATAAAAACATTAGCGGTCTTGATCAGGAATTTTATTTTTGAAATCATTGTTGATATTTATACGTTTTGTTTATTTCGTCTTTTCAACAGCGGATACATTTCTTTTTCTGGAGAATTAAGTGATGGAATAATGCCATGACCATGAAATTAAACCCTGAACATGTTGGCGTCAAGAGAAAATATGTGGACGATATTGAGGGTCGTCCAGTGAAAAGAATTTCACCTTTTCACAACACCCCCAAGGAGCGTAAGGAAGAAAGGAGGAAAATTCTAAAGATGTCCATTCAGAAACTAAGACAGATGGAAGACCCTGAATACTTTCTTACCCGGTCAGTGTTGATAAACAACACCCTTAAAAAACTGCAACAAGAGATTCGCGAAGAGAAACAGTATCAGGGCTACAAAAACTGCATCTACAAATATCGGCCCAGCTATGGATACGACGTGTTAAATAATAGTTATCTGACATCGGCGGATGCCGTGTTCGAGGATCCGTTTTCCCTTCCCGATGAATCGGAAAAAATAATCACGGACCAATTGACTCAAAGGTTAGTGAATGAAGGTCAAGAGGACCAAAAAAATTCAGACCCCCCAAAGGCGGATCCAGAAATCTGTGCGACGGTTGTACCCGAAACTGAGCCATTTTATGTTAACGAGAGTGAAAGTGATGTAGACTCTTTGTCTGTGAGTGCCCAAGTGCAGAAATCGTGTAATGAGAGACAGATATATAGTACTGATATAGACGTGTTAAACAATCTGATTCATGCCTTGGAAGAGACGTGACAAATATCAAACACTGCAAAATATTTCGACAATTTGTGTATGTGTGTGTGTAAAAAGACTCGCAATCATTATTTATGGGGATTTTTTTTTTTCAGAGAGAGAGAGAGAGAGAGAGAGAAAGAGAAAGAGATGTCATTTATGCTTATTAATGTAGTCATATTCACGGAATGGTGTATATGTTAAGTTTATTTATATGCATTATTGATTAAAAGAAGTTGTCTTGATTCACATTAGCTTTCATCGGGTGTCTGGAATTCAGTGTATATTTATTATTATAGGATCAGCGGTAATTTTGCATAATGCTTGAACTAATCATTTACACCAGCCTAAGGCATATTTGAAGGACCCCGGAGTGATACCGCCGAGCTAGAAAAGCACATAAATCTTGTGTACATTGTATATATCAACACCGTGCTCCATCTGCAATGTAATAACTCGGTTCTATTTAAACCTCTGCTTACTCGTTAGGTATTTAATCACTTGACATATTTTTTTCCTTTGTTTGAAGAAATTCCTTCCTAACGTCTGTTATACCTGACTGAGCAGATTCTTTGAAAACAGAATTTTCTTATGGAGTCGCTGTAATTTTCTTGGTATAAAAGTCAAAACCCCCCAAAATGACATGCATAATTTTATTGATTATCGTTTCCGTATATGCCTCTCTTGTACGGTCTTTTCCAGATATCCTGAAGAGATTGGGTTTTGATTAATTGATCCTTTAGTCTGGTTTATTTAGCTTTTTAATTTAAATGGCACCGTTCAGAGAAAACACCGTCATCAATGTCTCAATAGTGTAAACAATCCGTCTGTACAAAAGATTTTTTTTTCGAAGACAGTATTTGATTAGAATCATTTCAAGATTTTTGTATTTGGTAAAAAGAGAAGCCCAATGGCTGCAGACGATACAAACAAGGACAAAGTAATTGTACGGAAAAAAACTTCCAATGGAAACATCTGTTAACGTTGTAAAGAACACGATGTCTTGTAGCAGCAGACAGTCAATACAAACAAACGACCCCCACCTGCTGCGATTGATTTTTAAGCAGGGGGATATGGTCACCCGATACATGCTAAACAGGCAAGCATCAATGGCACTGTAACAGGGTTTTTAGACACATTACCCGGTGTGAAACGGAAAGAATACGCGGCAAAGATTGGCCGGTAGCCGAGACAACGAGTCTTAAAATTGTTCATTTCTCGTGTAAAAATCAGATTTTGTAAAAACTCGAATTTGTTAATTGTTTCCATTTGTGTGAAATTGCTGATGGAAATCAGGCTGTTAACAGTTATTAAATTTGTTAATGAATCAAAACTCCCTTCTACATTTTGCTTGCGACTAAGAGTACTTCTGGATATAATGACCAATTTCCATTACTACGATGACAGAGATGAGAGAAAATTGGGATCTCTTTAAAAATCTTTTACCATGCAAGAGCAGCTTCGATTAGTATTACAGTAAGATGCCCTATATTACAATTATGACTATAACGGGGAAAAAAGAGAAAGTGTTCACACACGATCGATGCTAGTTGGGCGGAATGACCCGTAGGAGTCTCTCATTTTATAGTCTCCAATACAGAATGACATTTCCATGCTCTTTTGCAGTTGAGCATTATTTAGGGGGAGGTATTATTTTACAAATACAATAATTGGGGTATTCATTAATTAATTACAAGCTTCAGACATTTCGCGGGCGGGCGGATCAATTGAAGAGGGGAATTCAACGGGGGAGTCAATATGTGGATGCTGAACATGTTGTTATCTGCATACTTCGCATCAGAACCTACAGTCAACAGCTTGTCAAAATCACCTAAATAACTATGCCCACACTACATATAAATTCCATTACTAAGGGATGAGCCACAAGTTCTGGGAAATTAGAGGGCGTTTTTTTTCCTCAAAATTTGTTCACCTCCTTTAAAGAAATCAAGATTCATCAACTTGTAAATTTTTGAGCAACCTGTGATCAATTTGGCGTGAAACAGGAAACTCTACGCTCTTTCTTCGAGTTTACATCAAACAGTTTTTTTTCTTTTATGATATCTTCAATAATGATTATTTCTTTTGAGAAAAAGTATAAATAATTAAAAAAGAGAAATACAGTATAAAATCTTACATTTTTTTTAATTCGGTGCAAAACTTGCATGGAGACCAAAAAACTATACTGTACAAGATAACATCGCATTGCGAAGCGAACATTGGGCAATAAAATTTAGGGTTTTCATAATTGGTTGAGTCTTTGTTCTCAGCGCAAAAGCAAGTGGCTGTGTTCAGAGATCGAGAATAGCAGCGTGAAGATTTCAGGAAGTCGACGTACATTTAACAGACGATGTTTTATATAGCACGTTCCCTTTCGTACAAGCAGACGAACTAACACGGACGCGGAAATAACTCAGGGCTCCAAACAATACCATGTGTCATCAAGCCTTTTGTTTATTTGGACAAATTCCCTTTTTCTTCTGAGTAAAAAATGATATTAACTTATTATAATTCAGATAGAATGTCATGCCATGTACATCCTGACATTTTCCTTTCGCAGTCTATAACATTTCAAGCATATCGAGAATGATTTCAATTAATTTTGCCCTTGAGAACGAATAAAAAGAATTTAGATTTTAATATCTTTTGACATCAACTTTTGATAACAACAGGGGAAAAAGTAAAGTATGTGTTGTAATTTTCAAAAGCCTTTTTCCTGAGTATTGCACACTTCGAAGTAGTTGTAGCACTAAGACTCGACATCTACAGACAAAGTACAAACGGCATATTCGCTGATTAGATCAATTGCATTGCTAAGATTTCGTTCAGATACATAAATTTCCGTCAAATTCTGTAAGCACCGGCGTTTGTAGCATATAGCGATCTGATAATGTCAATAAATAATTGAAACCAATGTTTTTTCTGATCATATCTGATTGGGGGCCTGGAATCACACAGAAGTCTGCCTAGTATACAAATAAACGGACACGTGGAGATTAATAATAAGCGCCGATAATAGACACGCTTCATCGGTTTCTAAAAATCTCATCAACTTCGGTCGCACAGTCTTTGAGCTTTATTAGTGTAACGGTCTTGTCCAGAAGGTCAACATCCGCGACATTTAATAGAAACCTAAGCCTTTCACCTGGATATTCAGTTATCATAATCACAATTTATCTCTATGATATTGACCGATCGTAATGAAGCGACTCCTCTAATGCGATCGTTCGGATTCAAAAATAAAGGACGAGAACCTTTCGTTACGAAGGGCAGTGACCTGTAGACCACATATTGGTCTTGCAAGAAATGTCCTAACGAAGCAATTACATCTGTGTGGATGTTTGTTTACACAAATGAACATGGGTTTCCATGTTCTTTGATGGTTCTATATAACAAACATGTACAAAGCCGAAATCTTAGGATAAAAAAAACCATGCAAGCATCATTAGGGGAGCGTAGGGACGCCCTTGATATCCACCATTGGTATATATTATTCCATTATACTAACATATTCGATTTGCTTTTTTGTGTAAATTGTGAATGATTCAGCACTGCCTGTTTCCATAATGAGACAGCGATTAGTCATTTTCACTTTAGAACAATACAGATAGTAGTTTTCGAGTTTTTGATATTTTTTTTTATGACCGATTATAAATTATCATAAAACGATCTTCTATCTTCAAATCTACTGTAATATTCAAGTTTATTTCAGGTATAAGGAATAATTCTTTGAGTATATCAAACTCATAATCCAATAAAGCCCAAAGGATTTTTATGATAGATTTGATCACGCCCCGACCGAAATTATCACCTCATATCATTCGAAGAATTATTCTTTATTACTTATATTTATATAATTTTCAGCAGTTGTAGGATTAAAATTAGAATATTAAGTATTTATTATGTACTGGCGCCCGTGCCGTAGTGTGGTTGCAGTATCATGCCCCCCCCCCCCCCCTTTGGCGTTCATTGGTTCGTATACAGGTCGATGCATGAAGGCCATCATGCCCAAATACTCTCGAAGGGATTTTAAACTACAACTGGTCGATCGATCAGGAACGTTTTACAAACTACTGTGACGGTTGGAAGTCTTGCTTGATGTTCATTGAATTATGCTGTGCCAACCAATGATTCTGAGCTGGTCAAAATATTACAATCTGATCAAATTCGACATCGAACTAAACTGACCTTGACATATACAAAGTAGAGCACAATTAACCATCGAGGGTTTGACATTTGACCGATCTCTTGGTCTTGAGTTGAACACAAATATGTTCTTCGCTACAGCACACCACAGGACCAACCAAATTTATTCGTTTTATATTAATTGACATCTCCTATTACTCGTCGCAAGGTGACTGATGAGGCAGATGCGGAATGGGTTTTTATTGAATAGATTAGCTTTGCAATCTGCTTTTTCTATCAGCAGAGTCAATACCGCACAATCCAGACGAGCGAGCGGCCATTAAGCCAATTACTGCTGGTAAACTCGTCTTACAGTTCATTTTCCTCTTCTTTACACTTAAATAGACCGCTGATGGTAAACATCAATAATGCGCCATAAGATGGCACAACACAATCATCGGATGCCAGCAAGGATCCTGGTACCTCGCGCCCTTTGGCAATAGTTTCTCTACAGACTCTCTCAGGTATACAGGTATAAATACACCGAATTAGAAAAACATCAACGCAGGTGGGATTGTCTGCAATGTACGCTGCTAAAGTCGCGAGTAGATTATGATTTATTCGAGCATTGTTACACACCGTGTGGCTGGTCGAGTACGCTAGATTTACTCAAGGATAAATTATATTAGGGACAATCATCTCTGGATTAAAGCATTAGCACTGAATGAGGGAATCATTGACCCATTAAGAAGAAACAATACGATGACTGGGGGGTCAAATATATAATACATTTCCTGTTATTCATACATTTACTTATTTGCTTAATTTACTTCGAGAAAAAAAATAAAATTTAGACGAAAGGATAGAAGAGATACACAGCAAACAGATTGCAGTTCAATAAAGTTCATTGATGGAACAAGAGATACACACATGTGACCATAGATTTTAGTCTCTCGTAATGACCCACAATATTTATCAAATTCACTATTCAGGCTTATGTAGAGATCATTTGCAGCAGGTGCAATCAAAAATGGCACATCTGTCTCCAAGTGTAATCAATAAATGCTGAGACAGCACATGTTAACATGAAATATGTTGACAATATTATTATATTATAGGTTTGATATTAAATAAAAATACCACTGCATTGGAGAGAGAGAGAGAGAGAGAGAGAGAGAGAGAGAGAGAGAGAGAGAGAGATTGTTTACTTCTACATGTTGCAATCTTGTTCATAGAAAGGGATTGCCAATTGCCCATCCTAGAAAATCGACACGATATCGGCGAGTTAAAATACAGTAGCAAGGAATACAGCATGTATATACCGCCACCAATCGCTACATCGTGATTATTTTATTATCATTTAAACATACTGTTATTCCAACCGAAAGTTTGGGGGGTGTAAATTGTGACAGTTGTGTAATAATGACCCGAATGACATAACACCTGTCTATTTATGACCAGAAACACCTGAGGGTATATCATGATAAATTACAGCACACGTTGCGTACTCTTGGAACGACAAGATGCAAAGAAAACTTGTGTGTTAATTCACTGTTTTAATAATGAATAGTACAGAGATGGCAAATTGTTTTGTGTTTTTTTTTTTTACATACGCAATCAAATGCAATACTCCCACTTTGTCCAAATATCGTATTTTATGTCACGTTTTAAGTCACGTTTTATTTCTTTCTCAATGGTTACGTAATAATTTCATGTCAGATATTGCATGCGCAAAGCTACTTTTCAAATTCAAAGTAATTTGGTGGGTGTCTGGGAGAGGAAATCAAGAAAATAAAAGCCCGCCTCCAAGTCCGTATACTACACAGCATGGGGCATATTGCTGACAACAGAAATGCATATATAACGGATAATATTGATGGGGGAAATCGTTTAGAGAGTTTTAAAAAGAAAAAGAAATCAAGTTCTTGCATTAAGAAAAAATATGTCAAAAATTCTCTGTTGACGACTTTTATCAATGTAAATGCAGTCAGATAATTTGCGAAGTGGGCATTTAAAATTCCCAAACACTTTGAGATAAGTTTGAAATTCGATATGTAGCAAAAAAATAAATATATCAACAAAGATAATTTAAGGACGCCATCTGCATCCGCTCACCGATTCTCGACCAGCAACAGATAATACACAGAAGTCGATCAAACCCATAAAATAACGATTACTCTAACCCAAGGGCAAAAAAAAAAAAGAAAAAAAAGGCCCGTGTACTATGCGACTGAAAATAAGTTGTCAAACATCTAAAACACGGCTTTCAACTCGCTTGAAAAATAATTTTAAAAAACCCCAACCAGAAACAGGTCCATGTACTGTACAACTGAAAATACAGACATCTAAAAGTTTTCAAACATCTAAAACACAGTTTACAACAAACCACATACGCCCGATAACTTGCTCGGCGATGTATCGCTAAGCAAACTACATCAAATAATGCACGTATGCATTTCTTAGTCTCAAAGGAAGGTGATATGTTTATTCCGAGAAGCAAAGTTAAAGGGATAAGATATTTGAGATAATTGACCTCTGCTTTGGATACATGTGCATCAAAAGAGCGCCGAGAAAAGGTTATGTACATCAAACAAACCACTTTGTCTGCCTGCCTGTTAAAAAAGTGTGTAAGGTGGTTCATAAATTCGTAAAACATTCTTGGCGAGGGTGTATGTATTCTCTTTCAAGAGATAGCCTTGTCCTGAAGAAAATAGAGCGAATATATTCCACGTATTCCGGAATTAAGCAGGATGGTTAAAACACCCAATAATGGGTTTAAATTTCCGTCGTATGCAGCCAGCCTCTATTGCAACACTGATCCCAAATATAAAAAAAAATAAAACAAAATAAATAAATAAATAAAAAAATAAGAATCAAGATTTCGAACCCCCCCCCCCCCCGCAATGATGTAAATTCCCGTTTTTTGAGTGCTTAATGTTCCTCAAAGAACCTTGAAATGAAAAAAAAAGAAAATTCATCTCTGTAATAACAATCAGCTGTATCAAATGCCTTCCCTTTCTGCGAGTTAGAATTGACTTAAAGGCTCTAAATACATTGCCACCTTGTAGGCTCCAGTACAAACACATGTCGGCGTGTAACTGAGTGCATATACGGAGTCTCAGCCAAAGTACAGATATTAAACTGTGTCCCTTTGGCTTGGATCATTGAATAGTACATTCTTAAAGTGTGTTCTTTTTGTTACACTGCGCTCCCGCTGACTTTAAATCTAAGTTCGTATACTCGGCTATAACTTCCAAAGGTTAATTCAGTGAAGACTATTAGATCTATATAGAAACGATCGCAATATGACGGTTATATTGATCGAAACAAAAACCAGCTTTCCCACATCGTTGCATTTACGTGAATTATGGTTTTTATGGCATTATTTTGTTTAGCTGCGCGACTTTAAATGACACAAAAAACCTAGTGTATACTGCATGGCATTACGTCACTCAAAGAACGCAGCGATGACATCAAGTCTTTCGACTTCAGTGAAATGTGCTCACTTACGTCACACGGGTGTTTTATATACGTAACGAAACAGACAAAAAATAGCCCACTCAACATTAATATATTAATAAAACAACTGACAGACAACTATCGATAATCTCTCCTTTAAAATACAACGATTTTTATTTATGAACAGTGCATTAATTTTTACAAAGGTGCAATTGAATAAAAATCAAGAAATAATGGAAGACGTGTGGCCAATTTCTGAGGGTTGTTTCAGTGCAGTGTTCGACAGAGATTAAAACCAGGTAATAGGGTACACGCGGCGGGTTTTGACAGCAAGACAACGCTGTCCTTAGAAACACCTGTGCTATCAGGACTGTTCTGTATACATTGTAAGAGGTCACTGAAAGGCAAACTCTAGAATGTTTGCAACCAATACGTGACCCCCCCTCCCCTAAATAAGTGTGAACCCTGGTACATATACATGTACCTACACGGTCAAACAACCCCAGTCGCTGACCACTTTTTATTAGAGTGGGGCAAAACAATCAAAGATTAAATGCTGTGGTCAGATGTTTACTGACACAAGAATTCATTATTGATCGAGTTTTGACAAACTTAACAGGTGTTGTATGTATTTAAAATACCAACTTAAAGTCTTTTTAAAATATGCTTTATCATCTTGCATTTAAATAATTACGTTTCTGTATGATGACAAGAGCTTTAATACTTCAGATAGTCTAGTATTCTGAAATGTACACCTTTTTTAAAAAAGTTTACTAGGGTGTTTATAAAAAAAAGCCCTGATAACATACATTCAAGCATCGCTTTTTTGGATCTATAATTCAAGAAATTCATAGAAATATTTCAACAGATTGAAAACTTGAAAAGTTAACAAATGGGCCGAAAAATCCTCCATGAAACATTGTCAATATAAATAATGGCAGAGCGTCGCACCAAAGTTAACAATACAGCCAGGTATAATCAATCAAGCCTAAAATAGAACAGCTATAGTCGCCATGCAATATGGTGGGAGGATATATCTCTTAATTAATGTGATCAATAATTAATGAATCATTTCCCCAAATAAATAAATTGATAAAAAATCCCACTACATGTTGTTTGAAAATGCACTATTTCAGAAAAACCAAAGGAAAATTGCATGAAAGACTTATGCATACTGCATGATAGCGAGGGTTGGCAAAGGAAATAAACCAGTGCTCTTATATGCAAATAACAAGCCGACATATGCAATCTTGACCTTTTTTTTTTGAAATGCTGACTGTCAATTTGTTGGCAAACTGGCTGTGACATCGTTCATGAGTTGACAATTAGAGACCTCTGTTTCACTCTAGATAGTAACCTAGTTTCCAAAAACCCTGCAAACAAATGTGTTCACAAACCAGCACAACAACTTCCATGAGGACAACTACAACATACACAAAACAAACAGCCAAGATGCACAACAATACAACAACATACATAGCCAACACACAAAACAACAACATTACGACATACAGAGACAACACATACAAAAACAAACTACAACATACAGAGATAACACAAAACAACAATACTACAACATGCATAGACAACATACACAACACAACAACAATACTTATTAATACAGAGCCAACAAACACAAGAACAAAACAACAACATACAGAAGCAAAACACACAACAACACTACAACATACAGAGCCAACACACACAACAATGCTACACATACAGAACCAACAAACACAAGAACAATACTACAACATTGAGAGCCAACACACAAATCACAATAAAGCTACATACAGAGACAACTCACACAAGAACAATACAACAACATACAGAGACAACACACACAACAATACTACTACATAAAGAGACAACACAAGCCTACAACATACAGAGACATCACAAAACAACAATACTACATATACAGAGACAACACACACAACAATTACACCACAACATACTGAGACAACACACACAACAACAACACTACAACATACAGAGACAACACACAAAACAACAATACAACATACAGAGACAACACACACGACAACAATACCATAACATACAGAGAAACGAACAATACTATAACATATAGACAACAAAATAACTACCACAACATACAACCATTAAACAGTGAAAACAACAAATCAGCAATTCTACAAGAAACAATCAACAAACAGAGCAAAAACGCTGCATTAACAACACTATTACAAAATACATACAACAAACAGCAAACACTACGACAAAACAATAACACTACGGCAAAAGAAACATCCAGCACATACTGCAATTAAAAAAACAACAACGCCACAACATACAGACCAAAGCACATAACAAGTAGAAAACAGCAATTCAACAACAAACAAAGCAACCAAACGCTGCAACTACCACTTAACAACAACAACAATAAAACAAACATCCCATACATACAAAAACAACAAGTTGGAAACCATACACAACAGTGCATACACACACAACAACAATCAGCAACAGAACTAAAGCAACAACAATTAACACAACATTAACAGCTTCCAGTTAAAGACTGGATTTATGATGGACATTTTATTTTGCAGGCTGTTGATTAATCCCTTCAGTATCAGCCACAACCTGTAATTGTATGAATGACTTGTCACCCTCTCCCACATATCACAGCGACTATGAATGTGTGTACACACCAGTCTTGTTTACCAGTACTTTGATATCAGGGGGTGGTAAAATCTCTTTACCGCTGTTATCAATGACAGAGAAATATTATACATGTACACAGTTGACTTGTAAACATATAAGTCAAAATCTGTCAGGGTCACATTTTACAATTATACCAAGTTATATACAGTATACATAAATATTTTTTTTAAAAACTTGAAAGATTGTTTTGTAGAATTTCTACAGATAATCATAATTTTAATTTACCGACAGACAGATGGACTGATTTATACCTTGTGATCCGAGTAACTATATAAATGGTTCAAGTCTTAGATAAATAACTGAACTTTTTTTCCCAGAAAACATAAATTCCTAGAATTTTTTTTATCCCTTTGCATTCCAATCATTCATTACACATATTTTCTTTTTTTTTTGGAAAAGGTTAAACCACAAACTGAAAAAACTAACAATATGGTACATTTGTATTAGCAAGATAATCTTGTGTGTTTGTATAAGTGTCAAAACTGTCAAAACATATTCATATCTTATTTATGAAGATAAAATAATGTTTCTTGAAAGCATAAACAGAAATATTCACACAATCCTAATTTTCTTTAGAAAAATTTATTGCTTTATTTACATATAAATTGCATTTTTCAAAACTTTATCTAAAATGAAAAAAAAATCTTTAAAAATGATGAGAGAAATTTCTGGAATATATTCCACCTAGTCATTTACAGGTACTAAACAATGGGTTAGGGTCATAAATAGTCCTGATTGTGTCATTTTTCAAAAATGATGAGAGAAATTTCTGCAATATATTCCACCTAACCATTTATAGGTACTAAACAATGGATTAGGCTCATAAATAGTCCAGATTGTGTCAGACAAGACCTGCTCCTAGCCAGTTAGACTTGCAGCACATAAATGTGTCAATTACACTGCTTATCATAATCTTAATAGAGATTACATGTATACACAAGGAGATGGTGTTGATGTATACATTTGGTGTAAGTTACACATACACAGCCAGATATAGGCAGATGTGTTTACACACTCGGGAACCCCCCCCCCCCATGTAATCAAATGGATCTAGTTGCAGCAAAAGAATGAATTATACCTAATTAGTGTGGGCAGCTACTAATGTATACAGCTGAAAAAGAGTTACTCTTGACTGGAAATCTGTAACATATCAAGAATCGGATCAACAATTATCCTCTATTAACTTATGTGTGATGTTGAAATTACATCTTAAATATTTATATGTTTATATTGATTATAGATACCTAAGTACCCGGATTTTCCTTTTTTGAATATTTTATTTTTTTTGCCTGCATAAAACATTGAATTGAATAATTAGAAAATGAAAGGCTTATTCTGAAATATGGCTCCAGCAAGAATATGGGTGCACAGTTTGCCAATAGTTTTCAAATTTTCGTGGGGATGTAAATCCGTGGATAAGGGTTACCCACGTACGAAAGCCACGAACATTGGTCCCCCACAAACAATGATGATTCCACAGTATTTCTTTAAATGAAGTTGGGTTTCCCTGACTATGAGTTTTAATAATGCAATTTGATACAAAGACCAATTAATTTACAGCTGTATTCAAATGAGGTTGTTTTTTCTGCGTCTCCTATCCATGAGTTATTGAGTTTTGAAAAAAAAATATTTGATGCCATTTTCAGCAACAGTATTTAAAAAAAGAGTGAAATAGAACTTACATGTATATGCCATTTTGTGTGTTGTTGTTGCAGAATATATAACAGATAACATTTTGGGGAGAAATTGGAGTGATTTTACATTTGTAAATATATTCCGATTTAATATCATATAAAAATTAAGTTTATTACAACCCCTGTTTCTGTTGTTATATTTTTAGTTATCATTATTATATCTTTCACATTCTAACCATGTTAAAATAATCAAAATAAAACCTATCGTAAATTTATCACTTGCGGTATTAAAGTCATAAAATGTTTTTGGAATTAGAATTTTGCAAACTGAGTGTCTCTCCATGCAACTTTTTCAAGCAAATCATTTAAAGAAAGACAACTCTTTATTAATAAAATAAAAGGCCCAAGAGCCTTAAGAGTCACTTGAGTATATACACCATGTAAATGATCCTAATCAGCTATAATTTAATAAGTAAATATTATATAAACAAAATGCTGTCACTTAGAAATGAAAGATTCCTGAAGGAACTTTCACAATCACATTGATTAAAATATTTCAATCCTACAGAATGAAGCCCATTACTCTGAGGGATTAAACCATACCAAACTCTGCACATGCTTATCAAATGTTGCTTTCTGGACTTATACAAATCAAACATGTTAATTAAAACATACCTATTCATTGTGACAAGAGTTCATTTCTTCCATTCATACCCAATTGTAAACACTGTTCTATTCTGGCTAAATGTGAACTTATTTGATAGTGCTAGGTATTAAATGAAATGATGCAGAACGATGGTTAAAAATGAAAAGAAAAAAATGTTTTGTGTAAGCTTAAAGCCTCAAACTGTCCAATTATTACATTGGACATTGTACAGTCCTCAGTGCTACCCTACCCACTAATATATGACATACTATACCCACTTTTGATCATATTTGGGCTGAAAAAGTGTGTATTCTCTATACAAAACTTTACAGTAATAGACAGTTTGAGATTTCTAACCATATAACAGAAATATTAAAGACAGAAAAAAAAACAACCACAAATCATTTAAATATTGCATGTTTGTTTAATGTGTAATTTTCTAACAGTTTATTCACTGTTACAGCTCACCTGACCCACAATTTTTACAATGGTTGACCATATCATGATTAACTAAAACTAACCAAAAATTAACACAACCAATAAAAGGGAACAAGTTGAAAGTCATAATAATGGCACGACAAAAAAAAAAGTCAAACGCAAAAATCTTATCGCTCTCTTAAAGAGTACAAGAGCTATAACTGTTGTCAAACAACTTGTGAATATACTATCCGCATTCACAACAACATTTTTAACAACATAAAAATATTGTATTAGCTAGGGAAATAGCTTTGAAAGCAATATTAATCGAAAAGAGATATATACACAGCATAGACTTGTTGGTTTCTAGAAATCATACCTACATTTTCTAATAATTACTCTGTATTCAAGGTGATTATCTACATCATTTTAAATTCCCAACCACTTTACATCATCCCTTTTGAATGTTTAGTGTACATAACTACAAATTGAAATGGACAGAAATGGAAACTACATATCTCCTTATATACAGCTAATTTTGAAAATAATCTCATATATATCAGTCAATATACTAAAATTTAATACTCATTAAAGATAAAATTACATTTCATAACAATTACCCAGTGTCAACTCTGAAATTCTCAAAGGGTTGATTTGTTTTTTATTATTATTTATGACACAATGAAAATTAACCCCTAAGAAGCCATTTCATACCACAAATTAACAAAAACATTATCCTAATGAATATTTCTGTTTCTTCAATATCAAATTGTCATCCAACTGGAAGAGAGAGTTATTGATATTAAGAATTAAGTAATGTAATGATTAAATGACCCTGAACTCGGACATGCAAAATATATCGGACTTTAGGGTGTATGTAATCAGCTCCATGTAATCATATATCAGTGTAATCAATGGGACGTAATACATGTAATAAATACACTCTAATTTATATGTGCACAGATCATCATTTCGATGTGTATATATATATTTATATTAACAAATTGAGACATTTGATAGATACCACATTATACCCATATCCTTTTAAAGTTCAATATGGTGCATACTAAATTTTCAAGTAGTCAAATTCAAGGTTGAAATATACATGTACATAGTTCAACAATGTCAACTTTTACTGCTTAATACACCATACGTTGTAGCTGACAAAAACAGATTCCATTATACAATAGTCACAACTAGTATGCAGTCAAATGCTTGCTGAACAATGATATACTCAGTATCATAACATTGATTGATTTTACATGCATTATTTCTATTATTAAGGTTCACTGGCCCTAAGGTTGAAAGAGAAATTACACTTACTGACTACTACTCTTTTTTCAAATTGCCAAGTTATAAGACAATTTCCATCAGATGTTGCCCCATAAGGTGTGCTGAATTTGATGTGCATTTAAATTACAATTTAAATTTTTTTTATTTTACAAGACAAATTTTTAATGAACAGAAGGACAATGGCCCTTAAATCTAGATTCTATCATAACTAATACAAACTATTACAAATTTCATGGATAAAATCCAACAAAAACATATTTATATGGTCAACCTGCACACAAGTCACCATTACTGGATGCAGACGATTGAATTCAAAGCTTCAATTCTAATTCTTTACGAACTGTCCTCCTGTCTTATAGATTTATCCCAACTCACAAACTTATCACTTCCTGCTCTTCTTTTTCTTGTTCTTGTTTTTATTTTCTGGTCGAACACTAGGTTCTGCTGCAGCTGGTTTCTCATTTCCTTTCCCCTTTGAAGACTTTCTTTTCTCCTTTTCCTCTTTAAGTCTCTGAGGATCAATATTTTTGTTGACTTCCCCAAATAATGATTTCTTGAATGGCTTCTGAGATTCTGTCCAGCTTAGTTAAACAAAAACTCCACAATTAAAAGAAAATACTACCCCAATATGCATGTCTCAAAAGATATTATAATTAATAGAAATTAATGATGTCCAAAAGTTACACAATGGTTTCCATGCAATCAGTTTTCATGTCAAAATTGATTGTCATTTGATTAGGTAAGAAAAAATCAGTTAATTTTTACACTGGAGAAATATATAGTAAATGATCTATTAAAATATATAAAACATCTAACATTTTATATTTGCAATTATGTTTCCTTATATGAACCTTTAAATAGGCAAAAGTGTTCATTTCTTTGTTAACATTTTAACAAGTCAGTAGGTCATATATTTTTGACTTTACAATATCACAGCATGAGCTTATGGTTTGACAGTTATAAACATAAAAGCTTGGGTATGTTTGAAATTCTGAATGATTTGCCTTTCTCAAGCATAAAAATAAGTAATAAACAGCAAGTTTATGATATCACTGGGATATCATGATAACACCCCTGGCATTTATAATACTGGGGAATCATCAAAATTCATGGTGGCTCAATCAATTCATGAATTTCATACAGCCCCTCACCAAGGTACTGAATTAAGGTACATTTATGAAACACAGTATAAATTCATATATCCACAAAATTACATCCCCATTTACCTGTGAAAAGTTGACAAGTAGCAAAATTGACCATTTAGAAATTCATGCTTTTTTAAAAAATTATTGTAAATCTTAAGACAGTGAAATGATAAATAACCACAACTTTTGTCAAATAATAGTTGCAATCAATTTAGGCAAAATTTCCATGATTTCTTCTTTTCACCATGAGAAATTGACAAGTCTTTAAGGGATTTATAATCTGAAAATTTGACATCATTCTGGTTTCCAAAACATTTCAGTTTTTACTTTTAGCTATATTACAGAGCAGTACAAATCATGGGTTTGTGTAACTTTACAAAAATACACCTACACATCTGACATATTACCTAATACTTGAGCTAAGAATCTAGATCTCACCTGGACAGAAAATTGTAGGCATGCAGGGACTCCTGGCACTTCTCCAATAGTTCAGGCCCCACAGCGAGGCTCCCCCAGTCCTTGGGGTCAAATCCTTGTGGAAGTTTACTTTTGTCACCAAGTCCCATTTCATCCACAATAGCAAGGGCAACCTAAAATATTGGTATATAAAATGTACCAGACAATAGATTCATACTCTTTTTCACACACGCATGAGCAAACATGAATGTCTTATTTTGTGATATCAAAAATTCACAATAATGGAGGACAAAATATTATATGAGTGAGAATATTGGCTTGCATTCCAAAACAAGAAAAATCTTTAGAAAATGAACGAAAAAATGTGATTCATATACCAGTAAACATTTATTGCATAATGGTGATGGCGATGGAGATATGAAGATTTATTTGCCCAGTAAAAATAATATTTTCTGAGGGCATAGCCAGAGAAAAATTTTTTTTTTTTCCTGGGGAAATAAAGATGCAAGAAAAACAAAAAACAAAAATTTTGGAACACATTCTACATAATCATTTTCTTAAAAATGGGTTAGAATAAATAGTCTTGATTGTATCAGATGACACCAGCTTGCATGCATTGTAAAAGTGGTTATTTACGCTGGAGGTTAAGCAGCGTTTTCTATAGTCAAACAATACGTGTGGGTATTAAATATGTGGTTGTGTGATTTACCACTCAAAATTTTAATTTTTGATATTTGTAATCATACGTGCAGGGGCATTTTACGAAGTTTTAAGCCTACCGCGTAAGTAATATAAATTTCCCCCACGAGTAAATAACAACTTTAACAGTAGCCGGTTAGACTTGAAGATTGTCTCAATTATCTCTGGACAATTTGACTGTTTCTTAATAAGGCATGAAGTAATTATATAAAGGTATCTGATATGGATTATAATTTTAAAATTTTTGAAGTTTTCATTTCAATATCCAATCACAAAATTTTAGGAAAACTATCAATTGCCTTATATAAATGTCATTACAACACACTTGAAACTGTGAACATTATGCACAGTCATCTGTGTGTAACTGATATCAAAATCTATGTACCTACCATATTGTCATATGGATTTGTGCCATCTAAAACTATGCTGTAGTTGTCAAACAACATCTTGGATGTGTCAGCAATACTGTTGAATATCTGAAATATTAAAATAAATTTCAAATAGTTTTTGATATTGAACTCTGAACCATTTTAAAGATAATTGACTATTTTTCATATTGGTGTATGTGCCCCCCCCCCCCCCCCCTTTTACACAGACTGGTTTTGAGTCAAGGAACAAGAATATACAGTTTTAGAAGTTGAAGCTTTAATTGTAACTTATGAAATATTAATCACAAAAAAATTAATCACACTCAATACCTTAGCTTCGGGGCATTTAGTATTCAAATAATCATTCAGATCTCTTTCTGCTAACAGCTCTGTCTCAAAGTTGAATGCTCTGTTTTCTGAGACACATACAAGTAATGTCACTTTATTCCCATTAAACCGAGAGTACACAAAGACGGGCCCAGTTGACTTCAATTCCTCTACAGCACTTCTACAGCAATCTTCATCCTCCACAAAAGTAAATTCTACAAACACGAAGTGAGAGAATTCAGTTTCTTCCACAGCTCTGTCCATTTTTAAAATCCAGTAATGTTATATAGTTCAAATACATTTTGTAAACATTTTCGATGAAAAATACATTGATCTATTAAATGTTATTTATACATTTGTATACTATTAGAAAAATCTTAATTTTCCTTAACTTTATCTTGAAGCTGCATGAGCCCTATTTTTTCATTAGTTTTAAAATTAAACAATGTGTCTTTTTAATGGGATTGCAAAAATTGCATGATTTCTATATGTAGTATGTATCTGTAACAAAATTGTTGGCTAAACTATGATGTAATTCTTAAGTGGAAAAAATCAGAGGAGTTCCAAAAGTGGTGTGATACGGAACCGTATTAGTCTTGCAGGATGCGTATCAGCTCTGGAGCCTAATACAGGTAATATAAAGTAAGCCGAATCACACATGCAAAAATCCTGTTTTTATTTTTAAGTATGTAATAAAAAGAGATAAAACATCTGATCCCATGAATACTTCTAATAATATGAGTACTTCTAATTATCTTTGATCATGAGTTGTGCTGTGGATTTAATATACCTGGTAATCCAACAAGTACTAATATCATGCATTAAATGAAATCTTTTTTTGAGGTATACAAATAGTGACTGTGAAATATGCTGACTGTCTTGAAATGGATTTTATAATGATTCTGTTCGAAAATTTGATTGGGTAAATCAATATTCATTCACTTACCCAGCAACTTATCTGGAGCTGAATTTGCAGCATTATTACTTTTATCACTCTCTGTGTTCCCATCCCAAGATTCCGGAACATTTTCTACAAAAAGAATTTTTAAAATTGGCAAATGAACAAACATTCAATTTCATGCACATGCATACAATAAAACCTCATACATTTAAAAGCTACTTAATTCTGCTACCCTTAGAAATTCCTATACATGTGTGGTTGCTCCTCAGATATTTTTTCGTAAACAATGCATGATAAATTCAATATTATATATACATGTATAAAGATTTAAAGCTAACAAAAAAAGTACACCCCCTTTCCCTGAAAGCTCCTGAAAAAAAACCCTCCCAAAATTATTTTTTTTTTTCGCTTTCATTGTCTCTAGTGGCTCTGTAAATCCTCACCTAGAACATATTCTGTCCTTCAGTTTCTCCAGTGTCACCTGAACCCACCCAGAAGTGTCAGGAACAGCCCCCCCCCCTTCCCTCCTATACCCACCTGCAATCTCCTCCAATGTCTCTTCAGGCTGATTAACCTACCTTGAGTCTGTGGGGCTGCCATGTTTGTCTCCTTCATTGCCTCTTTACTAGCTTCTTCAGAATTCTTGTTTCCTTTGTTTTTCTTTTTATTCTTCTTGTCATCTTGAGCCATATCTCCAGAGAGCCCTGGAATACTGGATCTGTCTTGGATCCCACCGTCAGAGGGCAGTCTTTCTTCTACAATATTGATTTGACAAATCAAATACACAATGAACTATGAATTATCTTCCCTAGCATCATGCAAGAGTCTACTTTTCTCGAGTGTAAATCTTCCTTTTTTTCACCATAAAAGATATACATGCATGCTATAATTAACCTACCTGATGTCTGAGGGAGTGTTTTTTCTGTCTCCTGATCTGCCCCTTGAATTGATTCTTCAGAGAACATAGATGTAGCTCCCTCCATGTTAACTTCCTGTTCCCCTGTTTTACTCTTTTCTCTCTTTTCTTTCTTAGCTTTCTCTCCTTCTGTATCTTCTTTGTTCTTTTTATTCTTTTTCTTTTTTTTCGTCATATCTCTAGAGAGCCCTGGGATAGTGGGTCCATCTTTGATCTCACTACTGAAGGACAGTATCCCCCCTAAAGAATGTAACAAAGAATATTTCACCAACAATATAAGGTTAAAGTTCATGCAACACTAGACAAGTATGTTCTTCTTCCAATATAAACAGTGACTAGTTAGTATAAATACTAGTTGTATCCATGATCATTAAGTAATGTATATTTTATGCAAATGACAAACTTACTTTTTGTGATTATTAAAACCATACAAAAAAATTATTATCCATACACCATTAACTTTATAATATTTCATTTAAAGAACACAAGTTTTTGGGTCTGTATTATACTTGAGTGCATACCATACATAAGACTATACCATAGTAATTTGATAAGTCAATGATTACATACTTGGGTATCTTTTAAAAGCTGAATCAAAGTAACATGGTCTGATAAACCCATCAGCATCTCCCGGGGACAGGATAACATTGTTTGCTGATCGAAAAAACTTCAAACCATCTGTAAAGAAATCAATTAACCAAATCTGAGGCAAGTTGATTCAAACGTGAATGTGACCTGATAACTAGTTGAACTGTAACTTCAAATACACAAATTCAAAATGAAATGGTTACGGGTCATACCACATGTCATTCTTTTTTTTTTTTTTTAAATCTCGCTTCTATCAAAACTCAACTTGCTGCTAAGTGTGTCTCAGTATTTTCAGTACTTTGATAACATTTCTCACACTATCCTGTATTCTATTTCAGTATTAGTGTGAGTAAAGATCTTACCCTTTATAGCCTTCTCCATATTCAGCTTGATAATGACCTCACAGCTGCTCCTCATTCCTGTGGACATTGAAATAGACCAATAAATATTCCACAATTTAATCTTATATGCGAAACATACATACAGACAGTATCAAATATCTATTTAACTGTAGATCTTTTAAAGGTGTTGCAGATATATATTTAATTCAATGTTTCAATCATGTAGAAAAACGGATAACGTCCCTAGAAATACAGTTGAACTTCGATATGTCGAACACTCATATCTCGAATACAATGGATATGTCGAAGTGATTTTTAAGTCCCAACCACTTATACTCTGAGTATTTTACCCTTGATATCTTGAATGCACGGATATCTCAAAGTTTTTAACCAGTCCCATCTAGTTCGAAATAAAGAGGTTTGACTGTAATTTTTATAAAAAGACAGACCCAACCAATCAGCAGCAAGAAAGCACAGAACAACAACAGGATCAAAACAAGTCATTATATTTTCTTATAAAAAGGTGGCTCAATATACTTAGGAATTTTAATCTCAATTCAACAAAGCACCACCTCTTTACAAGAGAAGTTACAGGATGTGAGAACCCTTAGTATACTACAACCATTCTACCACTTACCACTTATGACACCATTTTCTCCTGGTTCTCCAGCAGCAAAGTGTATGTGATTTCTGCCCATTTTGTTAAGACCCTGGAATAAGTTTGTAAATAAAGCAAAAGTTTCTATAAACAGAATAGCTCTTGTAAAGGGTAACATCTTTGAAACTCTTCTGTCCCTTATTTCATCCTGTTCAAAAATTTATGCGACACGGCTACTATCTCTTCTTACAGATGTCAAATAGCAATGACATTTTATGGAAACAAATTTATTTATAACTAATAAAAGTAGATTCTATAAATATTAAAGAATCGGCATTCATTTCTTTGACAAATATTGCTGTAATGATGTCAGAGGTGAATGTACGGAGCACGCCAAAAATAATGATTTGCAACATCATCAATTCCAACATGAATCTTTTGTATCCTCTCTGATTATTGTTCAATTTCAGCAAAATTTTCTCAGGTTTCTTATTATCATTCTGACATACAGATTCACAATTCTGATGTAATATGTTTGGTACTAACAAAAATATGTTTAATATTTTGTGGTGTATTCATTTGAAAAATGACTGCATAAATGGACGTTGAACGACTGCATAGAGCAGCACACCTTGATCAAATTCAGTAAGTCTTCGAAAATATGTAATTATATATATCGGTATAAATACAATGTTCATGTGATTCAACCATTTTGCATCAAATCGCGAGAATATAAAAAAACATCAGGGACACCAAATTTTTATCACGTACAAGTTCATTTAGTTAACATCTGTCTGAAAAATTAAAGCGAGATTTTAAAATCCGCAAGATGTGCTGCTCGCATTTAATAAGGAATCTACAGTAAATCCAATATGGCGGTGATGTGTACCTTGTGTATTATAGGTAGGGGGTATATTTTCTTATCATTAAAAATTCCTGTAAGAAGATTCTGGAGGGGTTGAATGTTAAAAGAGCAACAAAAACTTTGTCCAAAAGGTAAAGAAATTTTTTTTCATTTAATATTTGAAAATATTTAAGGAACACCAATGTGAATTACAAAATCTTCAACATATGGGATTTTCTGCTGACAGTATCAGACCAAGTTTAAACTACCATAAAGTCTCGTGTATAGCAAACACTTGTGTAATATATGCACCCCCAAAGTTGGGTGTAAAATGCTGAAAAAAACGCTGGTCCTATGTATAATACGCACTCAAAAAACAAAGAAGATTTCAGTCGAGATCTTTAAAAAGTCATCGATGTGTGTGCATAGATAATGTATTTAATGCGCTTAAAAGTAATAATGTTTGCAAATCTTATGAATCTAAACCAAAACAACAACAAAAGTAATGGCTTAATACCTGATTCTTGATGATGTCCCAGGACTGGAGATAGGTTCCATGAATGACTTCTGGGGCCTCGCTAGAATCTGTGATGGGGGTCAGCTCCAGACCATCTACCTAAAACCACACAGGATTGGCTCACTGATAGCAGTTTTACAAGGAACTATATAGTAATTTATACCTTTATTTAAATGCACAGGTTTTCCTATTCTTTTTAAGATAACATTCCATTAATAGTGTCTTTAAGAATATCTAAAATTCATTAATTTGTAAGTAAAAACTTTAAACTTCTAATTATTGATAAAAAGAAGCGATACCTCTACGGAGTGGCCCTGGTTTGCCCTGATTTTGAGACGTCCATTTTCATCAGCTAGACTAAATCTCTGCTTGTCGTTTGTTTTAACTATGTGTTTGATGTCCTCTTCGGTGAAATCTCGATACTCATTTCGACGAAGAATTTCATCCACCCATAGGAATCCTCCTGTATACATAAAATCATGATATACATGCTCAAAGACAGCTTCTTTTCAATCAAACGGAGGAGTGAGGAGTCATTCTATTTCACTTAGTAATACATATCACAGACTGTCCTCTTAGCAGGTTGAACAGTTACAAATATGAATTTACATTATATATGTTATGTATTGAAACCAGAAGTGGATTAAGGAGAGGATATACATAGGATATGCCTGTTGTCCAATCCTATTGAATTTATTCTGTAACATAATGCATGTTTAAATTAAACCAGAAGTGTTAGAGGGGGCTATTTAAAACAGAAAATCTGGACTGTATTCATGTAAGTGGATGAACGTAGTTTGGGCACAAAGGTATTTATGATTATCAAAACATTTTGCAAAAAGTGGTGGAAGCAGAAACTTAGGACAGAATATAGAAACTTAAATTGAAAAATTTCTCTACCAAGCTAAAAAATAGTTTAAAACTTATGGAACTTGTTGCTAAAAACATGACCACTATAAATTACTGGTACCAAGTTAAACTAACACAGACTTTATTTCATAGCTGGTATCCCTGAAGTATATGTTTATGGTGTATTAAATATTCAGTGTTTTGGTAGAGACAGGGTTGGATAATTCTTTTTACCTGGCATCATTCTGAATCCCATTTTCTCTGCTCCATGCCTAAGTATAAATGACAATTTTTTGGACAGAAAAACTACTGGGTCTTCATCCTAAAATAAACCAAAAAAAATGTGTCAATATATTAATTTATGTACATAGTTGAATTTAACCATTTTTTGTATTCAATCAGTCGGGGAAATAGAATCACACTATTTGTCTGCCGAATTTACCTTGTAATTAAAACGATTTTGCTTCTTTTGATAATGTCTGTCATAATCAGACACGTATCTGCCTTTTTTACTCGGTGACGGATAACTCGGACCTTGAGATGAACCATGATTATTTCTCTGATTTTGTCTGTTTCCTCCATAATCCAATCTCTAATTCATTTATGAAAATTCATGGATTTAAATATTTTTGAATTACTTTTAAAGACATACTGTCCCTAACTTGTAACAATAGATAAATGAACAATATATCATTCATTTACCCAAATACAAAGAGAAGAACTTATTTGGCCCATATTCTTTATTTGAGGAGGTGGGCATGATTTGTTGAAAAAAAAAATTGTAAGTTAATGGTCAGGAGCATACTAGAAGATATACCAGTACATGTATAAAGTTATGACACCTAAAAACCACCCCTTTTATTGACCAGAGATGCTTGGTAGGGTACTGTAGTTTGCATTAGCATTTGCAATATAGCCATTTGTAATAGACCTTTAATTTGTGTTCTAACGATATTTGTATGTTCAATAAACCATATTTTTCTTACTGAAAATACAAGACTGGCTTTAAGTACAATTACATGTATATGGACAATAGTTTAATGAGTTAAATAATCACTATAAAAAACAAATTATTTAACATTTACAATCATTTGGATATTAGTAACATTAAAGATCCTAGTATATTGGTCAAATTAGCAGTACATCCTAAATTTGATAATAATTAAGAGCAGATTTTGTGTTATGTGTGATCTTCTTCAGCTGATCACCAACAAACTGTGTAAATGAAATCCCCTCTTATAATTGCCTGTGATGGTCATGGCATATTTCAGGTCAAATCAAGCATAAATCTAAAAACACTGAACTTTAAGCAGCACAAATCATAGGATCTGGGAATATAAGTTTGTGACAATAGTCACTTTTTTATTGACTAAACATGTTTTTCTTGGAATGAAAATGAAAAGCACAGACTTTAAAACTTAAATCTCATGTAATAGTGGGTACTTTGGATGAAGAAGAATATATCAGTGAAGCTTCAAAGCACATGCCTACTGATGGAAATCTACAATGCGTATGCACTAAAGCCTTTTCAAACAGCATCATGACTTATTTATTACTATTTAAGTTAATGAACACTTGATGTCTTTCTGATTATTGAATGTGTACTGCTAATAATTTATGCTTTTAAATAATTTTCTACAAATTTTCAACAGATGTATCACATTCCTGTTTTTTTTTGTTTCCATTATCTCTATATGGTAAGAAAAATCTAAAATAATTAATTCACCCCTTAACCTACTCCTAACAATTGTATGACAATACCTTAAATTTAATAATTTCAGAAAAGGGATGTTTTGAAATCTTGAAATACATTATCCTTCTACTGGTATTACTTGCTTTGTGTGATGATTTTTAAAAAGAAATCTAAATTGTCATTGAAAATGCACTTCATAACAGCTTTATTAATGAGGCAAAAAAAAACAGATTGAAGAAGAATTCTTTCTTTATCTACCGTAATTTGCCGAATATAATACGCACCCCCCACTTTGGGCCTGAAAATTCGTGAATAAATGTAGTTTGGGTGTATAATATATATGCACTAAGACTTTTGACCATAATGTCATGGTAATTCAAGGAAAAGTCTATGAGGATATTGTTTGTACTGAATTTTTTACACTCATTATGTAATGTTTCTGATGCAGATTTTTAAAAAGTCTTGACTTTCTGCATAGCGGTAATCAAGCATCTCAAAGGAGTGACCGATCACAGACAACAGGGTATTCACTCAGGTTGTTACATTTCTTTGCCCTAAGGGTATGTCCTAGATAAACAGCATGAATAAGTGACAAGCGCACGTGACAATGGCTTCGATAGGGCCGCAGAGGTGTTACAAAATAATGATGAAACAAATTTTTAAGTTGTTTTATTTTAATTAATAGTAGTTAATCATGTGTCTTGAAATGCTTATTAATAAATGCTTAATGCTTATTAATTAATTAATTGTGGTGGGCTAACTCAATCAGGCCCAGAATCGGGATCTATAGTACAGATCTATTAATAACATCTGTAATGGAGGCATACACAGAGATGGCGAATGCACAGCTCTGATTGCTGAATAAACAGTTTATATTAACTTTAAATGGCCATTTTAATACAATTTATCTATCAATGGATTAAGAGCAAAATATTTTCTGCTAAATCAACCAATCAAACAATAATTTCATTTGTTTAAAAAATGCAGTAAACAAACAGAAGTAGCGTTTCCATATAGAGGCTATGTACTGAACTACGATAGCCAATATGTTATACTTCTTGAAAAAAGTGTCAAAATTCTATTGGGGTGTATAATATGCACCCCTTTCTCGCAATGAAATTTTCTAGAAAAAAGTGCGTATTATATTCAGCAAATTACAGTAATAGTGATCTTGATTATTTTATAGAGGAATATTTCTAATTTAACCCTGTAAGATATCTCTCTTATCAGAAAGCCATTACAGCTGCAACACATAACAGAGACCTATAGACTGGTAGTTCCATTTTCAAACAATTGTGTTAAATAAGAGTTACCTACCCTTCTACGGCCTCCATAGCCCTCTTGTCTCCCTTCTCCATTCTCTCTGGTATCAAAGATCAAATTAAGTTTTTTATGCTGACAAACAATGGAATTTATAAACATATTAATAAATTTGTTATGAGAGAGAGAGAAAGAGAGAGAGAGATGATATCAAACTTTATCCTAACAGTAAAATCTCACAAGGTTTTAAGTAAAATCTATACTCAAGTATTAAATTCAACATGAAAATGATTCAACAAAGGGCAATGACATGGAGAGAAAATTTACCTTTGACCTCTGTTATTGTAATGTTCCTTCTGACCTCTATAGCTGGACTGGTCTCCATAATCCCAACCTCTTTTACCTCTGTGTCCGCCCCCTTGATAATGCTGTGGGTAATTCTGGCCCTGTGGGTAATAATTCTGGCCCTGTGGGTAATAATTCTGGCCCTGTGGGTAATTAGGGTCCTGTCTGTAATTATGGCCTTGTCTGTAATTCTGGCCCCGTCTGTAATTTTGGCCTTGTTGGTAATTCTGGCCCCCTTGGGAATTCGGGTATTTTTTATTATACCCTCCCTGTCCTTGAGCATTATTTCTCCACTCTTGGCCATTATGCCATCTATTCTCCCCCTGTTATTCATTTAAGAAAAAATCCAAATATTTTAGATTTAAAATTTGAACAGTTTCCTGTATCTTTATATAGAGCTCTTAATTTAAAGGAGATTCATATAGTCACAAAAAATGGTCATGACCACCCAGCCCTCTTAAAACTTTCCATCAAAACCTTCACCATATTGACTGGAGGTATTCTTACCCCTTGGGCAACTTCTTCTTTGGGACTGTATTCTCTTGTATGGTCTTCTTTGCCATCTCTGCAATCATAATTAAACACAATTAAAATATTAGTGTATATTATAAATTACAAAATTCTTGTGTGGCTGAATATAATTCTATTCTGAACAGAATATGAGTAACAATGCTTTCCTTTTTTTTTTTACTTAAGCCAATGGAAATATTTTACAGATTAATCTAAATACAAAAAAAAATCGTAGGAATCTTGCCATGCATGGTCTTTGATATTCCAGGATTTCATTAATTTGCATCAAACATTGATTCAAGTACACATTTGCTCGTGGCATAAATTGTTCTAGCTTTTGATTGTTTCTGTACCAAAATTTATAAAGCTTCTTTTTCATCAAAACCTCACAAAAAAATTTAACTGACATGATCGCTCAAAAATCATTTTATCTACAATTCTTTCAATGTCTTAAAATAGAGGAACTTGAATGGCTATAAAAATAATACTATAAATTTAACATTAATACTGTATAGTGGGTAATTGCATCATGTAACTTGTCAATTTAAGCTGTCTTGACACAATACATAAATCATGCTGTTTGAAAAACATCCTTTTATTAGTCTACCTTTTCGGGACATATATGGAAGCATGTGTCATACGAAAATGGACAAACAACATGAACTAGAGATCAATATTGTTTTCATGGTTTTTATAAATCTCAGACATATTTCAAAATTTATATGCGAGAGTCCCTTCTAAACAAAATTTGCATGTTCAGAGTACCAGTATTCACAAATGATAACGATTAAATTCATAAAAGATAAAAGACTGTTTACATATGTTAGATAAATAAAGATTAATTCAATCCAAAAAATATAACATAATAATAAAAAATCAGTACACAGCAATGTCAGACATGACAGGTATGCAGTTATATATACATGCAGATGTCCAAGCCACTTGCAATGAGGACTAAATTCATGTCAGTCCAAAAAATGTGTCCGAGGACTTCAAAGAATTAGTAAGTTTTGTCCATGGATTTGATGTGTGTGTTCATATAAAAATTGACTTTTGCTATAACATGTAAAAAGATTTGAACATAATATATAGACACAGTTTTTTATCATTGGGAAGCATGTTGTACTTCAATAACCTACAGTTAGATTTGTTAAGAAAGGATTTGTGTTTTTAAAATCTAATACAGTACATGTATAAATACATGTATAATAGTAAGTGGAGTCTGGATAATGATAATAAAACGGTACTGTATTGAGTACTTTTGTACCCATTTTGTTCTATAACCCCACTAAATAATAGCAGGTATCAAACACATTTATTGTGCCTTCATTAATATTTGTTAAAATATAAATTTTCAGGTATTTCTCATCCACAAAATTAAATGTTTATTGAAGAGAAATTTTAAGTAAAGGATATAAGCCGAAAACCGTCCTTTCTGATCTAGGCCTGTAGGGCCGGGAATAGTCACAGAATGGACAGTTTGAGGCTAATATCCAACTTAAAACATTACCTTCTTTGTTTGAAGAATGGACAGTATCAGGTAAACCTGTTGACAATGTTGATAAATATATTTTCAACTTTACACAATAAAACCAGTCTTGCGTAGAACTTTCTTTTGTCCCCTATTGGACAGTTTCAGGTATGTGCAAGGGGTTTATAAAGCTGTGCTGTGAAAATTTCATATTCATTTACTCTCCTACTAAGCAACACAAACATCTCATTCTCTATTGGGGAGAGCATTTCTTATTTAACGAATATTCAAGGATGTAAAAGAGGTACATGTACTGCATATACTGACACTGTTCTAAGTGATATTCTGGATATAGAGGGTGGGAATGCTGTGCCAGATTTTGATATGACTTACAAAATCATTTGATGAAAGATTAAGCCAACCAAAATAAAGAATGCATTGACATGTCGACTCAGATGCAGAAATTTTTCCAGGGGTGTAGAGGAGGTTGAGGGTCAAGGTTTAATTTTAACTTTTTCCAGGGAGAATGTAGTCTGGATGATCGAGAATTAACTTTTAGATATATATGTGAAGAATGTGATTGTCATATAATGCAGTGAAATTTTTCTTAAGGCCTAAAAAAAAATATTGTGTGTTTAGGGTAACCCGACCTAACCTACAAAAATGCCCCGATCCTAACATTTTTAGATGTCTTTTTTCATTTGACAATGATTTTCATATTAATTTCCATTAAAAACCTGTTTTTAAATATGCCTGCATGCAGAAAAAAATATGATAAAATAAAAAAAAAATCCCTACCTACCTAACCTAATTTTTTCATCAGTGTTACCCTAAACACACAATTTTTTTTTTTTTAAGCCTAATCTACGTTTTGATCATTCATGTATATGATGTGATTTGTGGTTACAAGTTATTCATATGATAAAATGGATTAATTTTGATTCGTGATTCTGAAAAATGGAGTAGATATATATATCATACTCAATTATTTCAGTTTTTAGTGTTTCTCCACTGTATATCTCTCAAGGTGTTAAACATTAAATCTGTTTCTTTATTCGCAAATGTGATGTCTTTATTCTTGTTTCCAACTTACCTGTAGCCGTCCAAGTTAACAGTTTTACCTCTCTTTGTCAATTATTTTTAAATACCGGTTCAAACAGTTTTCTATCCATTATTTTTAAGAATGGACACCTATAGGTAACTTATTGGATTGTTTTTAAATTTAGAAGTATGTTATCTCGTATAAAAGACAAAAAGAACAAAGGATTACATAACAAAAATATTTAATAACAAATTTAGAGTATTGATGGCCACAAATTTACATATCTTTGAAACACTAAATTAATGAAAATGAGTGCCTTGGAGTACATGTATTAATGAAATCAAAACCACAGTACTAGTTTTTTAATCAGTTTTATACAAATGAGAATTTCTATACATATATTGTTATATACCACTATACATGTACAATACTGCACGCCTCTACTATAAAGGGTATATAAGGTTAGGTTAAAACTGAAATATCTGGGTTAGCACCACAACCACTTTGTTACCTTGGCTTCCGTCCCCTGTGCTCTAGGGTTTCCGCACGGTCTGGGCTAAGGTCTCTAGTGTGATCCTCATCTTTGGGACTTAATTAACCAAAAGAGACGTAGAAAAGACTTACAGTACATTTCATTTTCCGTTACTAAATATTCCTTTATTAGAAGGAACAGGTAAAAGTATGTGTGCATGTTTAAATTAAATGTGTTTTGATTGGATCATCCGCATCAAATATGACTTGCGGCATATTGCCAATCAACAGAAAAAGACCCAGATGTTCCAACTTCTACAGCTGTTCTGGGCAATACAAGATTTATAAATGTGTGTTATCTTACTTAGATCTTCTTCCCCTTCCTTCAGGATTTTGTTCAGCATAATCTGCCATGACGATTAATCTCAAGTTCTTTGGCTTTAAAATGGCAAATATCCGTCCATATACTGCATAAAAACGCCCCGTAGTGATATGGCAGCACAAAACGAAACTACAAAGTTGGAAGTTTTCAAGAAATAAAGCTGACGTATCAACGACGACAAATTTCCACGAAAGTTCTACTTTCACTTTCTCTCAGGTACATTCCATTCACTGCGGTAAAAGAGAAAATGGTAATTGGTTGTCACTGTTTGTAGTCATAATCAAACAATGACATGGTATCTTTAACATGAATAAATGATATCAATAAGTATATAAAAAGAAGTACAGAGCAAAGCAAAACAAAATTCATTGGAAACGAATACGTACGCACATTCCAGATATTACAAAAAAATAAAATTAAAAGAACCACCTTGTATACCTGTTATCAACGTAATATTGACTTCTGGTAGTTTAAAGTCATGGGCATGTTATGATAATTTGATAGTTGTCAGATATTTTTACAAAAATCTTACCAAACGGTGTTGCACCACTTTTTCACTGCGGCAAAAACTTGGAACTCTCTACGGTGGGGAGGTAAGATTAGTCTGATATACCAACAACAATGTTATCCAGATTGAAGTTGCTGCATTCTCGACATCTGCAGCATTTTGTCGAGTCTTTGAAACCACTGAGTGGTTATCACACGAAATCTGGTATCTATGGCAACTATCCAAGAAGTACACCAGATTTTAAAATCGGTAAGATGTTCTGTAAAGGGTATGTTATTTTTCCAAATATCCTTAGATTTCATTGGTGAAAATGGAGGTGTGTCTCTACTGACCGTCTGACAGGTTACAATTTTGCTTTGGGTTTCAAATAATATCAATTTTTAATATGAATTATCATTTTTTGCAAATCTTTTATTAGAAAATGGAACTTAGATTTAGTATTTTCTCAAGGACATTGCTTTAAAATAATACATTTGACAGTGTCAAAATTCTAGGTCAGTGAACACGGTGAATGGAGAAGCAGTACATCGAATTACCGAAATGACAAGATTTACCGAAATGACATTTGAAATTACTGAAAAGACGCTAAATCTACAGAAATGACATTCCAAATACATTAAAATGGTTATGAATTGGACTCATGTTTACATCTTTTAGTAAAATGCTTCATTATAAACATTTGATTTACAGATTGTCGTTATCATCGGCGCAACTCATGAACAAAGATCACAGTTATGATAAATTTTATTTCAGTCTTAATTTTCTCACTTTCATCATTCACTGACAGATTACAATTATGGACAAACAGGCAGGCATACACTATAAAATTTAATGTGTTTCCAGATTTTAGTATGAAAATTTAAACTGAAAAGGAGTTTGTTCATCTCATTTTAATAAGTTTATTGTAAATCATTCTTTAAGCTAATAACATGAAAGTCAATGGTATAGCTCGTCCATATATTGATTCAAACAAACTTCCACTTTCGGTGTTTTAAAGAGGCAAACTCATCAATGATCTGATTGGCATCGATTTCTACTTCTCTGTGTATATGGAGGAGAGCAAGTGATGATAATCTTTCTTGATTCATGGTGGAACACAGGTATGTTTTGACACGTTTGAGGACACTAAATGATCTTTCAACTGTGGCCGTCGCAAATGGCATTGTTAGCAAAACCAAGAGAATAGCATAGGTAGCTGGATAAAGTGCTTTGTTGCTGTCTTCCAGCATCTCAACAATCGAGGTAGGCTTGGTTGGACTCATCCCCCATTTCAATTTCCACCTCTCAACTTCTCTCTTAAAGAAATTGAAATCTCCTGGGATGTCAGTTTTGAATGGATTAAAAATGTTTTACATTACTGGAGTCTATAGGTGGCAAGAGAAAGAAACCCTGGTATCTGACCTCAGCATCTAAAAGACATTCATCCATCTGCTGTATGATATGGTCCATGAACACGTAAAAAAAGGGCACGTTTCCAGTATTCTGATGGCGTGTTAACTGGAACGTTGGCCCTGTTCTGCTGTCTGGGGGCACGCCTAGGGATAGTTGGCATCAGGTCAAACTGTTCGGCGATAGACACAGCATCTTCAAACAAAGCATTCCATACCAATAGGTAATTTCCCTCAGCATTCAGCTGCGTGATAACAACTCGGCATTCTTCGGTAGCTGCCAGCATATCACAAGTTGGGTCCCGAAGGAAGAACGACAGGTGCACGACCAAACGGAGAATGTGCTCACAGATGACAAGGCCGATAATGAACTCAAACTGCAATATCACAGTTAGATGAAGTGCCGCTTTGTGATCATTTTGGGTGGAAAGATATTCAAGTGAGTGCACTATCACAGGCAAAGCATTTTTGAAGGTCGTTACTGTGTCGGAACGACTCGTCCATCTTGTTTCGCAAAGAGTTTTTAAGTTTATTTTCCTCTGCATTGCCTCTTGAACATGGTCATCATCCTGTAATTCTGATACAAAAGCTTCTAACCGCTTGGCAAAGTAGTGAAAGGGCAAACCCACACTCTTGTACAACAGCCATCATCGTGCGAACAGTTGGCTCCATGCAGGCAAGAACGACAGCCAAATTTAGGCAATGAGCTTTACAATGTACATATAACGCTTCAGGTGCATCTCTTTTGATAATTGCCTGAACGCCGTTATGTTTTCCAGACATATTGCTTCCTCCGTCATAACCTTGGGCTCAAAGTTTCCGCAATGGCAATTCGTGATCTTCCATGAATCTCAACAACATGTCTGCAATATGCGCTCCTGTGGTATGTTTGGCATGTAAGAAACCTAAAAAGATTTCTTTGATTTCCGTATTTTGTTCTGTTTCGACAAATCAAATACACACAGAGAATTGGACCTTGATAGATTTATCTTGCGTTTCATCTGCCAATATTGCAAAAAAAGGCGCTTTGCCATAAGAGCTGATCAGTTTATTGAGAATGTGTTTGGAACATATGTTTATAATTTCATTTTCAATTTCGGGAGAGGTATATTTCACGTCCGTTGAAAATGCAAGATGCTCAGCTAGGATTTCGTCTGTTTTGGCCGTATGGTATGCAAAATTGCATGGAAATTGCTGTGGTCTTTGCTATGGCCTCGGAGAGGTATATTCTGGCGACTACAGAGCAGAATAACTTCAATGACTTTTGATAATACATGTCTGTTTTTGGCAATAGATTCCTGGTGAGCTTTTGAAAGCGACGACTTAATACAGGGTGATTTGCATTGGAAAACATTCATAAAATCGTCGGCCATTTTCATGTACTCGCGATGTTTGGACTTTTCAAGCAAGTGTCGTTTTATCAATTGTGACATATTTGACCAATTGTTAAAGGGAGACAAGAAGCTGAAAGTCAAGTTTGCTTTTTCTATCGGTGCAAAAAGAACACAAAATACACAATACACAGAATCTGTTTCTCGGAGTAACGCATCCATGGATTTTCCTTAATCCAATTTGCTTGGAATTTTCTTTTGGCGCCGGAAATAAACCTGACAAAGGAAGCATAATTTGATGATTACAGAGATTTGATATATTTATATTCAAAGTATCGAAAGTGGTGATTTATATTCGTTACAGTCAGATTATGTTTTAGATTTCAAAAGTACAAAATATTTTTAAAAATCCCGATATTATGCTTTATAGTATTCACTTCATAAGACAATAAACTTAACAAATCTTCCACCTTACCCCTCCCCTACTATATATCAAATTCTTGCTCCCTTATGATGAGCGTAGGAGAAATTAATGGGGAACCAGCTAGGTCAGTCTTCCATCTGTTTGTGCCCCCTCGCGACATTTTGACAATTTGAACATCCTGTATAACAATAAACATTAGTAACGTTTACGTTGAATTGAGAATTTTCCCCCTAATTTTTAGATTTTGATTTAGTCTCCAGTATGTTGTAAATTTCAATATCCATTGTAAATGTTCAGATATGAGGGGTGGCGTGGGGGCACAATCCCCTACCCTCCCCCTTTCAAATTAAATTTTAAGGGATTTTGTTAAAACACACGTTTGGACTAGAGAGTGTTTTAACTTCAGGTTTCATTATCAAATTGCTTGAAATCCCGAGAGCCTCTGGGACTGAGGACACCCATCCCTCAGAGGTTTAACCACCCAACAAAGACTATTCTCAAAACATATCATCGCTGGTGTATACTATTGAAATACGCTTTTGGACCAACAATGCCAATGTATTGCTTTTAAAATAGATTGCATCAGGGATTTACATATTGCCACCGGCCTTTTGCCTTTTTAGTTGCTTTCATGAGTATTGACCCCCCTTCCCCCCCAAACTCAAATCTTGCATACTATAATAATTCAACAATATCTTAATCAATGTCTATAAAAATAAAATTCATATGTGCTTGCCTCTGAGGAAATATGTAGTGGAACATATTGTTCCAATTTCCCTCAATCAACTTTTGTTGAATTGCATCATTACACAAATCAGTTTGTTTTAAACATCCAATATCAGGATATTCACACGGAGCTACCAGTGCTGGATATTGTCAGTGTCTTGAAGTTACCATCCTTAGTGCAGCATAAAGGACTGATGTCACTTTCTTTTGTGGTGCAGTGATTGTCTTTGCCTTCATTGTGTAACTGTTTTGCTTTTAAAAACGATTTTAAATTGCTTTGTACTGACATACTTTTTTAATTTAGATTGTTTTGTATTGACATACTTATGAAGTAAACTCAAAACCGGATGCAGAAAAAAGTATAATTTCAATGGAATGACGGTATTTTCCGGAATTATAGTAATTGCAAGGTGTACGATGAAAACTGGGTACTTAAATATGCTTAAAATTCCTTGGGGCCTAAGGCAATTCGATGTGTTTACGTACAAACAATAGGAAAGTCATAAGACCTATGCTTTGCAAAATTCTATGTATTCATTTGCGTTTTTGCGTAAAGGGCGCTACGCCACTGAGCTCTTTGAATCAAGTTACTGTTATAATGATAAATTTATTATATACCCTTGTCCATTTATAAGTTTTAATTTCAAAACTATCTTTTTAAAATCACTTGTATGATGTTTACTTATATGACAAAGCTATTTTTAGATGAACTCTTTTAAAGTGTGCTAAAATACAGACATTATTTTATGTGTACTACGTCATCAGTTTCAGGGAATCGGAAAACCACAGTGTGGTGATCCGAATATCGGATCACACTCTGTAAAATTGACAGTATCAAGAAAAGAAAATTGATGGGTATATAATAAAGCACATTATGAAACTGTTGAAAAAGTTATCGTTCTTTAAGCTAATCACCGTGTTCAAAATAAAGTGGTTTGAGGATATGATTAAATGAACTTCCTGAGGTGTGTTCAGCAAAGCGGATGCTCACGAGTGCTCACCAAAACTTGTAGGTATAGGGAATTTTTGCGAGCACTTGTAGGCACCAGGTTTGCTGAATATTCCTCA
The DNA here is from genome assembly GCA_033439105.1 of Magallana nippona. NCBI lineage: Eukaryota > Metazoa > Mollusca > Bivalvia > Ostreida > Ostreidae > Magallana > Magallana nippona. The sequence continues at coordinate 35,539,613 of CM065923.1, read as the reverse complement.
GGTCATGCAACATCCACAATGTTAGCTTCCATATTCTTATCGTTTCCTCTGGGTAAATTTTTACCAATCTCAACACATAGCATCCATGGGCAAAGGGCTTTTAAGTTTATTAAAATAAAAGGTCATACATGTTTCCTTCAAAAGGGAGATGATTAGGAACTTTTAAAGAACCAAATAGGCAGTAGTGTTAAAATTTCACCATAAGCCTTAGCTTAGCCTCAAATTTGGAAGAGTAAAGTTTGTTGAAACAATGACCCAGTCAGGGAAAAGAGAAATATTCAGTTTTTTTTCTATCAAACATTTTGCATTCCTAAACAAATGACAGTAGCCTAGAAAATAGAAACCAATTCAAATTGCTTGTTTCTTTAAAAAAAGCAACCCACCCACCAAAATAAATAGGGGCTACACATGCATGTCGTAAACTACCTAAATTAATTACTCTGTTTTTGTGACAGCATTTTACTCTTGAGTTACTGAAATAGTTAATACGAATGAATAGAAAAATATACTTTAAAATATTTATATAATAAAAGAACAAACCAGGTAAAACAAGGTTTTAATCATTATTATACATTTTAAATGTTGCAGATGAGGGCACTGTTCAGAACAGGATTTACCAAAGCAATATCTACCGACTGGTGGAGGCCTATAGGAGCTATGGACACAAAAAAGCCGCCTTAGATCCACTACAGCTGACAGAAGCAGAGTATGTGTAGCAATACTTTACTGTTAGCTATTAGTTGCTTTTTCATTCAAATAATGTTTCATGAATACAGTAAGTTCAGATTCTGGCAAAGGCCTGTCTTTGAGTATCGGTACTCTCCTAAAACTCATATTATTTAAAAAGTAGAATTAGAATTTTAATGACTGAAGCTAAAGACATGCTGTGTATCATATCTTAATAAAAAAAAAAACAAATTAGAAATTAAGATCATCGTTTTCTTGGTATGCAAAAAGATGATGATTCAAAGGATTTAGATTTAGTTACTGGAATTTACATGAGCTACACACTATGCTGTCTTGAAATTAAGATGATTGGAAACATGATTGGAAGTTTGAAAAGTTGAACAGGAAGTGAAGCTCAAGAGACATTGCAATTTATTTGACATACCGGTAATCAATTGCAGATATGTGCCAGAACTAGACCCTGCCCTTTATGGAATATCCACGGAGAGTAATCAAATCATCCAGACGGAGGGGATCTTCCATGGGCCGAACATGACGGTGGAAGAGCTTGTCAAAAGCCTGGAGTCCATCTACTGCGGACCAGCCGCACTCGAGTTTCAGCATCTAGAGGTTTGTCTCTCCACCATCTATCTTACAAGCTATATCTATAATTGTTAAAGGTGGCTCACTAAACCTTGGAATAGTTTCTCAAATCAGCTGAAAATTACCTGATTATGATAGACAGCATGATCCATAAGAGGTATAAAAGTCAAATAGGCAAATAATATGGGATTTAACATTTTGGATAAAAAATAATGATTTTCAAAAACAATGAATCCTCTGAACGTCAACAATGGCCCCCCATAATTTGCAAGGGAATCAATTTAAAGATTTTTCTACAAAGGCCTCAGAAGGATTCGATCTCATGATCAGCGGTTCACAATCCCGATATTTTAATCACTGAGCTTTGATGATATTTAGCAATGACATAAACCATTAATACAAACAACTACCTAAACAAAACATTTAAATCACCAACTTGTGATATACATGTAGTGTCTTAAAAACTATTGATGAATTGAGGTACCTTAAAGGTTTATTGCATTTTGAAAGTTATCTCTGTCTCTATGTAGTATTTATAATGCCCCTTTTCCTGCAATATTGCTGAAGTCTCCCCAACCAGATTATTCTTTTGTTGATTGACTTTGAAAATGCATAATCTTTAACTTAAACATTAATTTTTAGACTCCAAGAAGACTCCAAGAAATTGTGACATTGAAAAAATCATTTGTGCTTTATATATTGATATTTATTGTTATTTTTGAGCTTCGTGCATCTACAAGTTTTTGGCATGGCTGCTTTTTAGCTCACCTGAGCTGAAAGCTCAAGTGAGCTATTCTGATCACATTTTGTCTGTTGTCCGTCCGTCCATCCATTCGTCCGTCTGTCGTAAACTTTTCACATTTTCAACATCTTCTCCAGAACCACTGGGCCAATTTTAACTAAACTTGGCACAAAGCATTCTTAGGCAAAGGGGATTCAAAGTTGTGAAAATTAAGGACCACGCCCTTTTACAAGGGGAGATAATTAGAAATATTTGAAAATTTTTGTAAAATTTTCAAAAATCTTCTTCTCAAAAACCGATCAGCCAGGAAAGCTGAAACTTGTGTGGAAGCATCCTTAGGTAGTGTAGATTCAAAATTGTGAAAATCCTGAGCCCCGGGGGTAGGGTCGGGCCACAATGGGGGGTCGAATTTTTACATAGGAATATATAGAGTAAATCTTTAAATATCTTCTTCTCAGAAGCCAATCAGCCAGGAAAGCTGAAACTTATGTGGAAGCATTCTCAGGTAGTGAAGATTCAAAGTTGTGAAAATCATGAGCCCCGGAGGTAGCATGGGGTCACAAGGGGGGAGGGAAGGACATATTTTTACAGGAATATATAGAGAAAATCTTTTAAAAATCTTCTTCTAAAAAACCATTTGCTAAAAAAGCTGTAACTTCAGATAGTGTAGATTCAAATTCGTTAAAATCAAAATCTTGAGGAGTGGGTGGGGCCACATTGGGGATCCAATTGTACAAAGGAAAACATTTTAATTATTCACAGAAACTGTAAGCATTTTGACATATTTTGACATATTGCTGATTCTTTAAAATTGTTTAGACTCTGGCCCCTGGACGATTATTGGGCCTCACAAGGGGTTCAGAGTTTGATGTAGGTTTATATCATATATATAAACAATTGTTTAGGATCTTCCTAAGAACTGCAATGCTCAACATGTGATATGACTATAAAATCATTCTGCTAGAAAAAGGACTTGATTATAAACATAAGAATATCCCGGGGAAAAAAAGATTTTTATTTATACAGGATCAACATGTATTATACCACATTGTCCAGATATTTTGTATTATGAAGCCATTAAGCTGATCTTATCATGCCTATTGTTACTCAGCTGAGCAATGTGGTCCATGGGCCTCTTGTTTCATTGTAGAGTTCAGAAGAGAGAGAATGGTTGGCCTCTGCCTTTGAGAGGAGAGGAGAGATAGATCTAACAGCCCAGACCAGAGTAGAACTAGCAGATATAATGCTACGGTGTCAGGTTAGCCCTATATCAGATTTATTCATATGCTGTATACACTGTGTTGTAAATATCCACCCCTGTTTTATTTTCGCCCCTTTCGCCCTTACTGTCAGCGGGCGAACTTAAAACTGGACGAATACCAATTAATGTCTCACATTATCTCTCTTTATAAACACAACTATGTCTGGGTGAATTCAAGACAAGGCGAACCCTGTTTGCAACTGTAGAAGGGCGAAAATTACATGTGGCGAAAGTAACCTTGTGTACAGTCTTTATTCATATGATTAAGTGTTAAGACTGTACAATTATACATGTCCTCCATAGATTTATTTTGAGTTTGTTTTTAGCCATTGAGTCTATAATTTTACATTGAAATACATGACTTGTGTATAGTTTAAATGTATTACATTTGGCTGTGTACCATTATTCTTTTGTTCCGTTGTTTGGTGGAAAGCCACTTCAGCTAAATCAAGTACATTGCTAAATGACAATCATACATGTTTGAGAATAGGCACATTCAGAATATTCTTATATATTCAAATCCACGCTAACTTATTGCAAAATCTTTTTCAGCCAAATATCGTACACGCTAAATATACTATGGTTACAGTAGTTTATTCAAAATGGTTATATATATTTTTAACTAAAATTGTTGCCTTTTATGAAATACGGTATTTGAACTTTAGAAGGTTCAATGTGTTTATTGTTAAAAACTTACAGGTAGCAAATAATATTGCAGGCATTTGATCACTTTTTGGCCAACAAGTTTGTGAATGTGAAGCGTTATGGGGGCGAGGGTGGAGAAAGCATGATGGCCATTTTTGAAGAAATCTTTAATAAATGTTCGCAAAGTAAGTATATGATTTCATGCTTGGACTGAGACAACAATATTGCATGCAGCATGATTAATTCTTAGCCTCTGATTTAGTAAATCGCTGTAAGCTTTAGCTTAACGTTTATTTTGGACTTCTGTATTTATTTTTAGCTGCAAAATGCTTTGAATTTATGGTTCAGGATGAAAATGAGAGATATGCCTGATTGAACATTGTTCAAGTTTGTTTACATTACATGTAATTTATTCCCACATCACATATAGACAAATTGAAGAAAGAATTTAGTGATATACATGTATAACTCAATTTTAAAAAGGAGGTTTTTTGGAGTCAGCACATTTATAAAAGTTGCTCATTTGGTGGGTACTCTTTACATTTTTGACAATACGTTGTACTTAAAACAGATCAAGTACATGTATAATTACTGGTAATTCAAAAATTGCCTGAATCCTAATTGTGTTTTAGAAATGACGAAATAATAAGAAGATTGAAGAGAAATGTTATCTTAAAATGATAGAAATCTCGAATAATGAAATGTTGACGTATATACATGAATGTGTTTCTGTTCTGTTTAATATATTAATGTACAGTAATGGTGTTTAGAAATTCAAAGCTTTATTTAGTAAGATATTGATTGCTTTTCTTTTCAGACAGTATATCAGATGTTGTAATATGTATGCCACACAGGGGACGCCTGAATTTCCTCACCTGTATGCTCAAGTTTCCTCCTGTTATTATGTTTAAAAAGGTAAGAAAGTGGAAGGGTAAGTTGCTTCTCGAAAAAAAACCCAACATGTGTATAAATAAGAGAGGCATTGCCAAATGTGTTTTGATAAGATGGATTTAATAACTACATGTACAGATCATGGCTTTTTTTATCTTGTTAACTGTAGATGAAGGGTCTGCCAGAGTTTCCGTCAGACGTTGCAGGGAGTGGGGATGTCCTGTCTCATCTTTGTGAGTGTGAAACATGAAGATTACCATAGAACAAACAAAACAAAAAACAACAGCAAAGAAAATGTTTGAACTTTGATGTATTGTATTTAACATGTTTTCAGATACATCTGTTAATCTAAAGTACAACAACGAGGATGTCCATGTTAGCTTAATCCCTAATCCCTCTCATCTAGAGGTAAGTAAAGCAAACTTTATTCCATCTTATCCTAAAGTACTGTAAGCCTAATCTTCACTGTCCTCTAAAATGTACCGTGAGTTTAGGATATTATAGAAAAAGAGGATACAATTTTGATGATTTGCAATTGTGTTTTAGGGTTTAAATTTTAATTAGTTTGTAAATGTTATCATAGAAATAATCATATTTCATCCCAAAGTAATGATTCTGGCTAAGTTTCCAATTATATATATGGCCCAAAAAAATTAATTATGTAATAATACCCTCTGGTACAAAAGGAAATAAAATCGTTTCAGTTGGTAGAGCCAAATGTTTACCTTTGATATTACATGTATTCGCAAGTGTTGAGTGTCGATGTCGCTTTCTTTCATTAAAGGCAAACAACCCCGTGGCTGTGGGCAAGGCCCGTTCGAAGCAGCAGACCAGCCGGTGTGGGGAGTACAGCCCTGACCCTGTGGACGACAAGTTGCTCTGTGTACAGGTGCATGGTGATGCCTCATTTTCTGCTCAGGTAACTCAATTTCACAAACCCAGACACCTTTATTTAGGTTTTTTTAGTTCATATACACAGGACGTGGTTCTGAATTAAGTAAATAATCTTAAATGTTAAAATTGATAAAATTTAATTAGATAAACTCCAAAGAATTACTCCAATGAATAAGAATCAGTTGATTGCATTTTTTATTTGTAGGGTATTGTTGCAGAGACGTTCTGTATAGCAGAATGTCCCCATTACAATGTAGGTGGCAGTATACACCTCATTGTGAATAACCAGATTGGCTTTACTACGGAGGCTTGTAGAGGAAGGTCAGGGTTAATTCTCTTGTTATAGACTATATATTCACAATTATTTCAGAGAAATGAGGTATTTGTATGCACATGATTTATGATGCACATTTTTTTAAAATTACATTTAAAATTTTTTTTTTAATAAAAATTATGAGACTGATCAACCCGATATATTTCTGTAGTCAGTCAGTAACAAACCTAATAAGTAATACCATCAGTAATCGTGTGAAATCATTATTAAATTATACAGTATATCTATCCATTCAAATACAAGTATTTGTTTAGTTTTAGTTATCCATATATTCATCTTTTCTATACCAGTATGTATCCTTTATATTTATGCAAAAGTACAGCATTTAAAAACTTCATTGAATTAACAGGTCTTCTAGATACAGTAGTTGCCTTGCCAAAATAAATGCCTATCCAGTTATTCATGTAAATGCTGACTTCCCAGAGGTACGGAGAGAGAGAGAGAGAGAGAGAGAGAGAGAGAGAGAGAGAGAGAGAGAGAGAGAGAGAGAGAGAGAGAGAGAGAGAGAGAGAGGAGATCGAGAGATTTCATTGAAAGCATTGATAAATCATATAAAAAGCTACAATCAAATGATACACACATTCTTTATGGATTAGTAATTTTATTTCACTATTGAATTTTGTATTGATACAATTTAAGATTCTTGTCAAGATATTACATCAAACCAATGTAAATTTCTACAGAGGATTTCATACATGTATAAAATTGATAATCTTCATCAGTTGATTGTCTGAAGAACCTTTTTATATAAAAGAATTATCATAATGATAACTGATTGTTTTTTATGAATAGGAAGTCATGCGGGTAACTTCTATAGCCATGGACTATCGGAAAAAATTCCAAAAGGATGTTATCATTGATTTCATCTGCTTCCGTAAACATGGCCACAATGAATTAGATGACCCATTTTTCACCAATCCAAAGATGTACAAGGCAGTGAGGGGACGAGACAGTATTCCAAACATATATGCCAACAATATTGTGGTACAAAAACAACACTGAACATTTCTCCCTGTTCTGTAAATGAATAATTGTTCAATGACATACCATTTTTGTATGAAAAAAAAAATTGAAAAATATCATCTACATTTCAAAATTCATTATAAAATTAAAATATTATAGTTTTTCCATATTCTTTGTGCAGGGAAATTCCCTCTCTTTTTTTTTCAACCCTTAATGTCAATGGAAAAATTTAAAACAGAGTAAATATAAAATGGCACAGTAATACATGTAGTACATGTAATTGCTTCTGGGAAATTTAATTTTTGTCTCATTCTGCAAAAATAATCCTGGATACAGCTAAGAAGTACCGGTATAAAGATCTTGCATACAGAATGTATAAATTAAGCCCTTCTTTAATTCATTCAGAAAATGTGTTTATTTCCTGGTATGTTAATGTTTTTCTCCAATGTACATGTAGATGAAATCATAATTCTGGCATGATTACTACATATGAGGGAACTTTACAGTAGATTTTTATTAAATATAGTCGGAAGGACTGGTTGAGAAGGAACAATTGGATGATATGGTCAGGGCCTGGAATACTACACTGGCTGACAACATGTCTATGGTGGATTCCTTCACCCCACAGGTACAGTCAGACCATCATATGTTAGGAATGACACAAAATCTATCCAAATAATCTATATATAATACAAAGATTTCATTTTAGATGTCATGTCAAATTACTGCAGGTAGTTGTATCAGATATATATTGTACAAATGAAAACAACCCCCACATGCACTTTATTTTTTTTAAACTTCTCAATATACAAAAAAACATGTTGACACCTCTACCCCACCCTCACTTCCACCCTCCACCTGTTATGTACTGTAAACCAACTTTTATTCTCGACGACATTGTTTCGCGTTTTACTGGAGATAAACTGGTTTGCGACAATATTTTTTGTGATCAATCCTTTACCCGTTATATTATTACACTCAGATGCATTGGACTGGTTCACTGTGAGAAATTTTCGTGACCATGAGGCTCTCGCCAAGATTTTTTGCATGCAAATAAAAGTTGGTCTACAGTATCCATTTTCTGCCAACAGAGGTTTGACCTTCAGAAGCAGTGGAGTCAAATGGTCCAGCCTGGGAATTCAATCACTCACTGGGACACAGGCGTGTCTGTTGACCTTCTGAAGTTCATAGGTCAAAAGTCAGTCACAAGCCCTGATCTGGTAAGTCATCAAAAGTCAAGGCAGGCTAGCCGTCAATGTTCTTTGCTCGATTTACAGTTATTTTTTGCCTGTTATTACATGTTTTTAGTTAATATAAAGTTGGTAAAATTCCTGTGTTGCAGGAGTACATGTACATGACATATTCATATGACAAATAAGATGGGGGAATAAGGTTGGTAAAATGCCTATATTGGGACTGATTAGATATTGAAAAATAAAAATGTCAACAAGTCTGAAAATTCAAAAATTTGTTCCAAATGTTGTATATTCAACATAACATCAATTTGTAGCCCTTAAATAGGACCAATACCTGGAATATATTACTTTGAACTAGTGTATGCATAATTCATGCATACCAAAATCCTCAAGTAGTGTCACTTTTCAGAACTTCAATGCCTTTTATTTTATAGAGTGGGTCTGTGCACCATATTTTTGTCATAGTCTAATTAAGGCTTAATGTCAAACAAACCCATTTCAATCAACAAAAACTTGGAGTGATGACCCACTATACATTAGAAATATCATTTTATACCCAACAATTGAATGTTTTTAGGAAAATTATAGAAGTCTGTAAACTCGTGGCCAAAGTTTATGATGTGACTGAAATAAATTGTTAAAAATAGATTTCAAATTAATTTGAAATTGTATTTTAATTTACATATTGAACTCATGGGCATTTGCGCCATCTTATTCACCCATTTTCTTAATAATTATTCACTCTGTACAACTTCTAAATTATTTTAAAGATTAACATAAATATGACTACATGCTTTACAGGAATTACATGACTGTACATAATTACTTGATTTAATTGATATACATGTACATGATTTACAGGAACAACATGAATGGCATTGCACTTAAATTGAATATACATTTACATTATTAAACTGTACATGATCGCATGCATATTTACAGTGACAGGATTAACAGGGAGTACATGCACATGATTGCTGAATTTACTGAGTTTGCATATAAATAAATTTCCTCGCATGATTGAATGCATTACATATTTTTCATGTTTAAATGTTACAGGAATTACATGGAATTAGCATGCAGATGGTTGTATATTAAACAGAGTCAACATTTACATGATTACGGTTCATGAGTAATGGAAATAACTTTAACATGATTGCATGTATTACAGGTATTACATGTATATGATTTACATATATGGTGTATTACGCTTGATGAGGTATACATGAATGCCTTTATACATTTAAAGAAAAAAAAATTGCATGTGGTAATCTCTCTATTACACTTCACTGAGTTATATAAGAAATCAAAACAGGAACCTTTATTTTGTAGAAAGTCCATCCCAATGTTCAGAAGGCTCATGTAGACAGGCGATTGGAGAAGATGAAGGATGGGCGGGGCTTAGACTGGGCCACAGCGGAGGCACTGGCATTTGGGTCACTGTTGTACCAGGGTAAGCTCTTGTCACTGGATTCCTTCACCCCACGCGTGAAGTCAACTTTTTCACTTGTAACGAATGACAAGTCAGATATTCTATCCAGATTATCATGCAGTTTATATTCCAGGTAAAGTGGGAGTTTTGGTAATGTGAGCTTGCTCATATTTTTTTCATTATCTTAGGGTTCAATGTGAGGGTGAGCGGACAGGACGTGGGGCGGGGCACCTTCAGTCACAGACATGGAATGTTGGTGGACCAGGAAACAGACGAGATGCACATTCCACTCAACCACATCAAGGACGACCAGACTGCATTCCTAGAGGTAAACCCTCATAAACTCAAAAAAGGTTGAAAAACCTTGAATGAGAATTTCAAAAAACATGAGTCAGAAAAGAAGACAAAAAAATAAGTGCATCAGGAGAAATTATGTATGGTACCAGAATACATGTACATGTTTAAGCATTAAAAAGAAAATGCTGTGATATTAGATAGATCGATTGATCAATAGCACAACAAATGTTTAAAAAATGTTCTGACGTTGTGTTGAGAATTAATGTGAAAGATACCATGACCTCCATAGTCACACATCATTGGTTAAGACAAACTTAAATTTGAAAAAAAATAAAAACAATTGAAAGTCTCACACTTAAGCATGCAAAGATGAAAACCAAATTCCTCCTCTGTAGTACTGTAAACATACATGTATACCGGTACATGATTTCCGTTGTTGGATGTGTGAAAATGTTCCCTGCATAACAAAATTCAGACAAGTGTTTGCTTTCCCTGCTTACAGTTGGCTAACAGCGCCCTGTCTGAGGAGGCAGTGCTGGGGTTTGAGTACGGCATGAGCATCGACCACCCCAACAACCTGGTTATCTGGGAGGCCCAGTTTGGGGACTTCTTCAACGGAGCTCAGATCATCATAGACACCTACATCTCCAGTGGGGAATGTAAGAACATTGTACATGTACCAGTAAATTGTGGACCAATAATTCTGTCCCTTAATTTTATATGTAGAATGAAGGAGAGTTGTGTCTAAATGATATAATACACAAAATAAATATCTTAATACATGTATCCTGAATGCAATCAATTTAATAAATTTCAAATAACCATCACGTTCCAGTAATACCTCATGTTAACAAAGTTATTAAAAGCCATTTTTTTGCATCATAAAAATTTGACTGGTAGACGAAACGTGAACTTTGTCAGACATGCATTGTATTCATACAAAGAGATGCTTTACTTTCGTGTTGTAGTGAAATGGCTCCTACAGACAGGACTAGTGATGCTGTTGCCTCATGGGATGGATGGGGCAGGTCCAGAGCATTCATCCTGTAGGATAGAAAGATTTTTACAGGTGAGAAGTGGAAAAGGAAAACTCAGCCATACAGAAGCATACTTCTTAAACCTACCAGTAGTTGTTTCATACTTCTGTGTACATTCTATTGATACAGGCAAAGCTTACAACACTGAAACCTGTAAATAACGCACTTGTGTATACATGTATATCAATTTTGAAAAAAAGATTTACTAACTTGTAAATTTTGAAACAGCCAAATTCAATATAAAAAAGAATTAAATGTGTAGAATCCTTGTTTAAAGTATTTTCCCGCATGGTCTAATCCGTCTCATAGTTTCACTATAAAAGTACTCAAGGGTAAAGGTTGGGCAGTAACATTGAACCAAGTTTTCCAATAAAAAATGTCAGAGGTCTTTGTCAAATCCTTTTGTTAGTCTCTCTCTCTCTCTCTCTCTCTCTCTCTCTCTCTCTCTCTCTCTCTCTCTCTCTCCTTGGTTTATTCATGAACTAGAGAGTGACAATTAGTAAAGTGTAAGTTTTAACAAGTCTTTTTCATCCTTTTTCCTTAATCAAAAGTTCGATCCTTTGAGATGGCCACCATCTTGATACAGTCTCCACTCTCTGAAATACTTATATAGAGGTTGAAAGTCATTTTTTTTAATTAATAAACAGTTCCTACTTTGCCTCAACAAAGATAACAAGTATCTGAATTTTGTAAGTCTAGGTTTTGATTAGGAGCCAGTCTACCTGCCTGACCAATTGAACAAACATACATGAACATGTACATGTAGAGCCAGTGTTGTGATTTTGTGTGTTTTGTTGTAGATGTGTGATAGCAGTGAAGTGAAAGTAGACGGAGACAACGTCAACATGCTGGTGGCCAATCCCACAACCCCCGCCCAATACTTCCACCTTCTTCGCAGACAGGTACAGTGTCGTAAATAGCTCGCCCCTGCCCAGTTCTTCCACCTTCTTCGCAGACAGGTTAAATTTCGCATTGAATTCAGTCCTGTCCTAGGCTGCACAAGACTTTTCTCCCATTCAACTTAGGTTTAGACTCTGAAGTGTAAACCCACACAGATATAATATTGTTCTTTTTGCTTGTGTGCTTGTCAATACTATTAAAATGAATGAATAACAATAGGGGTTTTAATCTAGATGTAAATCTCCAGTGTAACATGTACTGTAAATGTATTTTTTAAAGAAGTTGGTTTGTTTAATTTTGTGATTACAGGTATTTGCATATGGATTATGTTCTTGACACAAACAAAACTGTCTAATTTGAATTTTGGTCAACATGTTTAGGGAGTGATCAATTTCTTTCAATATGTAATAAAGAGCAGAAAGATCCCTAGCTATCTCACATACTTATAGAGTATTTGTAATGGATCTGTAAGTCTTCCTTTTAGATGGTGCGTAACTTCAGGAAGCCCCTAGTGGTGGTGGCTCCAAAGATCCTGCTACGTCTACCAGAAGCCACCTCCTCCCTAGATGAGATGGCCCCTGGAACCACTTTTCTGTCAGTGGTGGGGGATCCTGGTGTCTCTCCGGGGAAGGTGACAAAAATTGTCTTCTGCTCAGGCAAACACTACTACACACTGATAAAGGAGAGGGAGAATCTCAAACTTCAAAATGTTGCCATAATTCGTTTAGAGGTAATCAGAAGACTTCTAATGAATATCAATGGTAGAAAATCTTATGATAAGTATTCTCAGCATGTATGCTACATGAATGATTGTCTTTTTACTGACAGAGTCTTTGCCCCTTTCCATCAGCTGAGATTCAAACAGAACTGAATAAATTCTCCAATGCTACAGGTATGTACCCTGCTAAAAACAAAAATATTATGCTTATATCATAGTCATGTATGCTGGGAATAGCAAATATGAAAACCAAACTGTAATACTTATATGGAGGTTAATTTTGTAGACTTTATATGGAGTCAAGAGGAACACAGAAATATGGGGGCTTGGAGTTTTGTCTCTCCCAGATTTGAGAACATTTTAGGGAAGAAGGTACAGTATGAATAATAGAAATGGTGGGAACATTAATGAAGAACACTATGGTGTTAAAAAAGACTGAGAATAGGCATGGTTGCACAGTTGTTAACCCAATGTAGGTCCCATGTAAACCCTTAGTTGCTGCAAATTTATATCATGCAATGTATGACTTCTTTTGGTGAATTTTGAATGGGAAGAAATAATTTTTCTATATCAGTGAGCACAATTTAAACCAGTACACAGTAAATTACTATAAAATTTTTGAGGGATATTTTATCCTCAATGTTTTTTTTCCCAAAATACAGTTGATCAATATCCCAAATACATGCACTGTGAAAATATTGGTTAGTCTGACATCATGTATTTTTATCCAGATATTTCAAATCATCATGTTTCAGAATTTTATTTTTCACTGAAATTGAATTAAAAATACAGTTTTAAAGCATGTCTTCTAATTTTAAGTATTTTGAATGCCTTGCTTTGTTTCTGTAGCTAATATATGTGGGTCGGGATCACCTTGGAGCCCCCGCCACAGGAATCGGACAGATCCACCAGGCCGAGGCTAAAGCCCTGCTGCAGCAGACATTCAACTGACTCCCAGCAAAACTACTTGTAGGCTGATCAAAAAAGAGACAAATTTTTATGTCAAATATTGCTAGTTATTTTGATATAATTCTTTACAACATGCATGTACATGTATATTTACACTAAACAGATATATTTTATATGTATACAGTAACCAGTGCGTATGTTTAGGTTTATAACAATTTGTGTGTTTTAATGGAGATGGAAAATAATAGTCATTTTTCGTAGATTATTTTGTTTTAATAAGTTACCAGTAGTTTGTTTAATGGGTGTTTTTTGCCATTAATTTATTGTACGCCAATTAAATGCCTCAATTCTATTTTGAATTAGAAGGACTAGTACATACCACCAAATATGTATCAGTATATAAGATAATGTGACACTCTTGATGTATACAGTAGAATTGGTTTTTAAAAAAACCCACTTTATTTGCATAATAATAAATCCAGAGGTTCAAAATATGGAAAGCTGCTACCTCAGAAACAATCTATATATCACAGCTACCTGCCAACATTTTAATGTTAATTTTTCAGCCAAAGATTGATGATCTCTTGTACATGTATTTAACATCGATGTACTAGTCAGTATCTAGTGGCATTTTTGTTTCGTTTACTAGTATTTTATTATGAGTATAATATTTGTTTTGTTTTTGTCAGCATTAGTGGGGAAAACACAAACATCACACACTGGCACTCTCGGCTTTTCACTCATTTGATTGAATAATAAAAGATCATTTTTGTAAATTTACATTGAACTGTTATAATGTTTTAATGTTAAAATTATTTTAAACTTATTCTAAACTTGATAAGTTCTTTAAAAAGGTTGTCAACAGCCATTTTAAATATATAAATGTATATAGAATATATGTAATTGAACATGTCATTTGGATGTTTTAATTAAATGATCATATTCTAGCTCATGAAGTATATCTAGTAAACATAGAATGTGATTTACTGTAAATTCCTTATTTTACGTGAGTACTTAATTCCACAAGTCCGCTGTATTGCGTCAAATTGCTATCACCAATTTTTTGTTATAATTTCCCATAGTTCAAAACTGTCTGAAAAATAAAAGCGAGATTTTGAAATTTCGAACCTTGCCTCTCGCGATTTTATGCGGAAATTAATTCCTCACGTTTAATTTGGAATCTACAGTATTGAACAATAAGATGCATTTTTTTTTTACATGGATTTGCCTCTGTTGTTCAGTGTGATTTCCTCATTTTTCACTTTAAAAGGATCAAGCTACTATTAAATTTTTACATGTATATCGTAACAATTCAAATCAGAGTTGCAATCAAATTCCACTTTTATTAATAGCATTATATACGATTATGTTTGTAAATTGATAGATTTAGAAGGAGATAATTTTGCTGGAGAGTGAAGTGTGGACAGTAAGAGCTTGATTTTACTGATGCTGGGTTACACAACACCTGGGTTATCTGACATGCATATAGTACATGGCAAATCATATTATAACCTGGTCCATTTTCAGCATAATCGGGTTTTAAACCAACAAAATGGCAATCATTTTTCCACCAATGAAAAGTTCATTTGAGCTGTTTAAAGCCTTTGATGATATTTTTTTTTATGAACAATGAGTGATACATTTGTTATAATCTATGTGATAATAATTTTCTTACTGATGTTTGTTATGTAGTTGTGACACAGTCTCTGTGAGTTTGAGTAAACACAAATAGAAATAAACCTTTTTGTTTCCAGTAAATTTCACTTTAATTTTAAATTGAAAATTACTTGAGGTTATGGAGTTCATGTCCAATTTCAAACTTGCATTCAAGCATTCATATTTTTTAACATTAAAAAATATGAGTACAAATAATTCGCATGGATAAACAATGCTCAAAATTAATTAAACTTAAAAATACTAAACACCATATTCCTCTTGGAAAATTACATTTTCTCCCCAATCCAAATAAACTGGTTGAAACTTTGAACTGAACTTTATTTATTTTACAACGATTGATAAACAAGTTCTATAACTTACATGTATATTAATATCTCTAGTTGGCACAGATTTTAGCACGAGGGCGTCATTGATGTGGGAGGAAGCCGGAGTACCCAGAGAAAACCCACGGGTCTGAATGTTAACACTTGTATAATTCCTCTACAGATTTCTTTCATTGAAATTTGACTTGTCTTCAATATTACAAAGCCCTCAATTTTTTTCTGTTTATTTCTTTTTTTTTACTCTCATGACAATACAGTTAATTCAATATTAAACATGCTCTTCTGAAGACAGAAGATATACAGCAACATGTTTACTGGTAAATAGCACAAGTTGAAAGGAAAGGTTACAATATATTCTCAAACACATAATGGCCACATGTTTATCATGGGGTGTATGGGTAAAAAGCATTAAATTCTCCAGGAAATTTCCTGCTTTCACTTTTTCCTGTGCTATAAATATATACATGAATATCAAAACTCAATGGTTTCAAACTCTAATTCCTGTTAAATTTGTAAATAAAGGATGACAATGTCAATTGTAAAACCAAATTCAATGTGTATCAGAAATTACAAAGAAAAATCATATGTAAAACCTGTGGTGTGTACAGTACTTTAATATATCAACAACAGTATATGCATATACCGGTACATAGTTTTATACACACAAATAAAATTGGTTTTGTTGGAATAAAATCCATATTCAGTTTTACTATGCCATAAAATATTTCAGAGAAAACACTTTTCATAAATAAATTAAAAAAATTGGTTACCTATATAAAATGATAAAATATTGTTTAACTTATTATAGTGTACATGCATTCACAAAATGAGGTTGATGGCTGGCATTTTAAAGATCTATTTCTGAGCCAATGTTCTTTCCACTGGAATATGTTATTCTTATGTGACATACATTCTGGACAAAAAAATTGAGTATAATTGCAATATGATTGGATAAATATACAATACAATAATTAACTGTTGACAGTCATAGACTGAACACATGATTTCTATAACTTTTTTCATGCATATACATAATGATCACGCACCAATCTGGCATGATGTCGCAAAGAGGGAAGAGAGAGATTTCTAAAACATCGTGAAAATGCATAAAATAATATAAAGAGATGGCTTAGATGATTTCTATGATGCTATTAATGGTGGTGGTAAACCAGAAATGCAAATAATGAAAACCAGCTGCTGGTTTGCTTGAATATAGAAATAAAGCTAGGGAACATTACAAAATCATAATCCTATAGTGTACAGGGTTTGAGCTCCACTGGATCTGGTTTTTCATTTCAGGCCCTTGTTTTATTCCATTGTAATTCAGTGTTACATAGACGTTTTCAGCAGTGAAAGTATCCCACACATTTAGGCACACTATTGCAGATCACAGAATGACAAGCTAGCGGCGAGAACTTTATGCCCACCCTCCTGTCAGTTTATGAAATAAGTCCTCATTAAGAGTTTGGTTTTTGTCTGACGATCTCATAGACAAGAAAATATATCCGCCAATGTATTCATGCACCACTTTGCAGTCCGCACTTAAGCATGCGAAAGTTAGGGTCTCTCCTTCAAATTCTAAAATAACGTGGCGCACCTCCCAGTTTACATGCCATGATTTCAGATTTCCGTAGCGCCATGTTTTTATGGAATCACCAGAGTTCAAATCCATGCGCATAATCTTGTTTGGGGATACACCCAAGAGTTCCTGTAAAAAATGGAAGAATAATTGTATATTCAAATTAACTTTTCCAAATTATATTTCAATGAATGAAATCAATAACATTTTTAAAATGCTTTCACAAGATGTTGAACTTTCAGGAGTATCTGAAACAACTCAAATGAAATAATTTACAAATTGCTGTTTTGGGGATTTAATCATCAATCCCATTGAAGAATTTGAAGTCTGTTAAATTAAGCAGAGAACTCTGAAATGTAGAAGAAATATTTTACCTCTTTCTTAGCATTCTTTTGTTTGACAATGAAGTAGCTAATTCCATAGTCAGGCAGGGACTGCCATGCCTTGATAAAGGCCATCTTGGCCTCCATCAGAGGTAGGTTCTGTACATTGGTGTGAGCTTCCAGAATTCTCTTCTCCAGCTGAAAAACAGTCTCGTTTATTGGTACTTTTCTTTGAAGAATTAAACATTAGCCTTCATTTGTTAAAATTACTATAAAGAGTCTGATACAAATTGTAAGAGGGCATGTTTCAAAAGTTTAATCTACATATGGACTATCACAATTACAAATGCTCTCCTTATTTCAAAGAATGCTATGTTTAAACACAATTTTTGGTTTACTTCAATGCTTTTACACAGAAACATTCTAAAGTAAAACCTGCAACAATACGGCCTAGTTAATTGAGTACTGTAGATTCCTTATTTTACACGAGTACTTAATTCCGCGACTCCCCCGTTTTGTATCAAATCGTGAGAAAATAGAATGGCGAACACTGAATTTTTATACTTATTTCTTATAGTTCTCAACTCTCAGAAAATAAAAAAAGGCGAGATTTTAAAATCCTTCTCGAGATTTTACACGGATATTAATTCCTCGCGTTCAATTTGGAATCTACAGTATCCTAGACCTCATTCTGCAGAATTTCTGACAATGAGACACAACTGACCTGTTTCCCTTTCAGCTTCTTGTAGAATCTTGGAGCTACGTAATCCTCGGGGTTCTTGATGTCCACCTGTATAGGGGTGACGGGGACGTCCGCGGGGGTCTGTCGCTTCAGAAGGGTCAGTAGGGTCTGTACCTCCATGTCGTACGAGCTGTCCGCCATTGTCTTGCCCTGTGAGGCCAGTTTACATGCTGCCATCCACTTGCAGTACTCGTCTTCCTGTAAAAGATTTCATTTCAGTTACCACTTGTTTAAAACTTTAAATTTAATATCATTTGCAGTCATATTTTAATTTTTTTGGCCCACAATGAAACATTGTTGAACCATTTTTGAAAACAACCTTGCTCACACAATTTCAAAGATACATGTACATGGTATTTTGTAACTTTTTCAAATACACAACTAAATTGAAAATGTAAAATTTGGCAAAAAAAGGGACATCAAAAAGGAGATAAAAAGTTTATATATTTTAGACAGGTTATTATAACATAGTTTTCATTGAAATTAAGTTAAGCTGACTTGCTTTGAATACAGAAATCTGCATGTACAGACTGGCCCTGATTGTCTTTTCTTACCGAGTCAAATCTCAGCCACAATTCAGACATGCCCTCAGAGGATGGAATAAAAAGTTTAATTCCGTACTTTCCGTGAGAGATGTTCAAGTCTGGTTGGGCTTCACATCCTGCAAAATAAATAAAACAGCATTTAATGATCTTCTCTTGCCAAAATTCTACACTGTTTTTCAGTTGAAAACAATACCACATTTTCAAAGCCTGACACAAATAGAACCATACATCAGCAATGCATTTTGGCACGAGTTAACCAACCCATACAATTAAATCTTTATCAGTTGTATCTGCAAACTTTTTACTTTTAATTGCCTCACACCTTAAGATTATGTTTTTTTCTAGAAATAGAAGCATGATAAAACTTCTTTTAAATTTTCTTAATTTCCTCCGATAGTCATGCACAATGCAATCAATGCACTTGGTAATTAACAACAGTCTGACTAAGTGTAAAAGCTCATTACAGCAAGATAAAGTTTTGCAGACACCAACACCCACCCAACAAAACAATACATGATCATGATTCTGTTCCATTTCCTTGTAGGAAGCTGACACAGCGGATTGACATTACCTTTAATGGGCATCTTCATTGAAGGACTACCACTAGCCTCCTCCTGGCTTTTGTAGAATGCAATGTACAAATCTTTACAGACACACCATGCTTTCTTGTAGCTCTTCAGAGTAAATTTCTTAGGTCTATTTAAAAAAAAATATAAATATGCTTCATTGTAAATGAATTTTATCATGATCAGATTTTAAGATGATTTTGGCAAAGAGCAATACAGAATTTTTTGATAATTTTTTTTTTAATATCTACTGTTTAAGAACAAATACACTTAGTTTGCTAGTTTACTTGATACTTTTAAAGTTAACAGCTTACTTGAACCATTTGACATAGCCTCCCAGTTCTGGTACAGAGGTTATGTCCCCTGATGTGGAGATGTTGGCCACCTGTAGCGACTGTTCCAAATTTGACAGGTCGGCATCAATATCATCCCCCTCCATGTGGGGGGTGCTGTGGTCCATGATGGACGAGTCACTGGGCTGGGCCTGACCCACCTGCATCTGAATCTGAATCTGAAAAAGATTGGCAAAAAATTAACATTAAACCCAAGTCAGAAAATTCTATATCCTGATGGACATGCCCTACCTGTAAAATAAAATTACATTGGACAGACCAGTATACTTAACAATTAAACAGTTTAACAGTTAAAACAAATGTAATAGACCAGGAACAAAAATTTTATTTTAAAAAAAAGGAGTTTCCTCCCTTTACATTTGGAGCTGTACTGCAAGTACAAGGATGTACAATTGTGTATTTGTATACTCAGTAAACAAAAACATTTACCAGGTGTTTAAAAACAAAACTAGAGCTGAAATAATCTTAAAGATTAACTTTTGTGTCATGTTGTACAGGTAAGTGACAAAGAGCTTTCAATTTGGTTAAGAAAAGTAATTTGTTGGGACATGATGGGAGATGTTTTTGTTTATAGTATTCTAGGTTAAGATTTTCAGCATAACAAATTGACCCTCTTTCACAAATATTTATACTTCATATCAGACCATCCATTTTATGAGAGGCACAAGTACTTGCTTTACTATTTCATTGAAGGGAAGTTTTGAAGACATTTACATCTATCATTAACTTTTTCTGTTTAGATACTTATAATGTCTTTGGCATTATATACTCAATAAAAAAAATATCTTCAGGTTGGTTGAGAAACACTGAAAATAAAACCAGCGCTGCATACAATGATAAAAAAAAACTGATAGAAAAAAACCTTACAGACTTGTTTATTTTCTAAACAGATTTTTCTAATGTGGTTTATCTCCCAATTTTGCCAGAGATGTTTGCAACATGTAGCCAACAATCTTAATTGAGGAAGATGGGATCCTAATGATTAGTTTTTCAGTCCATCTGCTTGAGCCAACAGAAGGCTATTTATTTTCCTACAAGACGATTTATTTTCTTCACTATAAAAGCTGGCTCTGTTCAAGGCTGATTTATTCCTGAGCCATCACTCGACTCACATTCTTACCTGTTAAATTTTCAGTTGCCATGGTTATTGAGAAGTGTGCAAGCAGAAACATTTTAAGTGCATTTTTTTCTTCATCTGCCTCATTGTTTGCACATGTCATAAAACAAAGCTATCACTTCATTTGGAAACAGATTTTCTCCTCTATTCATTTTTGGTTTATGATTGTTGTATTAACCCGGGCACAAATGGTCAAGTTTGTTTGCAAAACTTCTCTCCAAGAACTTCCGATACTTAAAATAAGCAGTGGATTTGATTCATGGATTCTATTACCATTTTTGCTCATGAAGATGCAAGCACTGTTTATTCAATAGAATTTTGTGGTGTGTGTATTTAAGGTTTTATAAAAAGTTTATAAGTCTCAGTACCTGAAGGGCAGCAAACATCATCATTTCTTCCTCCGTACAATCAATTTCCTCTGACATCAGGCTCCACTTGGCTTGTTCATAGATTTGATTAATCCGCACTGCATCATACTATCAATAGAAAAAATAAATATGCTAAGACCTGTTTATCCACTAATTTCCCAAAAGGTAAATGCATTTTAGTTGACCCCAAGCAAATCTTCAGAAAATGCAGACTACATGTATAATTATAGGAGATAAAGCCATGAACATTGACTGTAAAGCTAAAAAGTTGTTTGTAGATTCATGTATGTATACATATATTTACATGTTATTTGAGGTATAGATATTCAAATGACAAAAAATGTAAAAAATTTGGCACAAAAACGAAACTGGAGAGCTGGGTTCTTGTGACTGTAAGATATGGATGAGATGCCACTTGCTTCGACAAAGATTATAGGCCCTTTGTGTTAAGACCAAGAATTAAACGGAAAAAGTTCAGTGTCCTTTCCAGCCATATTACTCTCCTCCGCCTTTAATTCTCTAAATGACAGACTTGAGGGGAGAGGCATGTTTTCATACAATTATGCAGTTTGAAAATGGCTGACAATGCAGTCTTACATCAAAGCCTGCTGTGTATCCCTTCAGTTCAATGGCCATATGATACAGAGTATTTAAGGATCTTATGAATCCTGAGAAGAAAATTCAAGAGAAATTTGAATTTTGAGCGGCTGACTGCCTGCTCAGTTTGACAAGCTAACACATTCCTTGAAGGGCCTGCTCTCCTGTTGATTTTCTGACAATCAGTTGCATCACCCATCCCTCGAGTTTTTATCTCATCATTCCAAACCTGATGTCAGTTTCCAAGACAACCCAAATATTTATGTTTCAGCACACATGCCCACGAGCCCCTTGTTTACAATCCCCTCAAAGCAGGAGAGGAGGAGGAGGTTCTAAGAAACAAAATCTTACTCCACCACCCCTCTCTATAGAAGGATGTTCCTATGCTAAAAGATAACACACAACATCTTTCCAACTGGCTCTTCAAGTTCCAAAAATGAAGAACCATTAGTCTGTGTGACAACAGATATTAACTAACTTCTTTTCACTTAAAATGCAATCATTCTTTCCCTAACCCTCCAAGATTTTTTGCATGAAAACCGTTTCTGTTGGTAATTAACTACAGAGGGAATATAGAGTCCCTGTGTGTTCACAAGATGCCTCACTTATCCTGATTAATGAATAAAAAAAACACATCTAGGTTGATGACTATCCAGACTTAAGGACTTAAAGAGATGTAAACTTGACCTGGAATGTTTTGATTTTAGAGAGAGAAAAAGAGAGAGAGAGAGAGAGAGAGAGAGAGAGAGAGAGAGAGAGAGAGAGAGAGAGAGAGAGAGAGAGAGAGAGATTTTTTCCCTTTCAACCCAAACAAATACTCTGCCAGCGAAAAAGTGAATAACCAAATATAATTGAAGCACAATAAATTGGGCAGAAACCATCAGATGTTGCAGGTATTGTTCATTAGGGAGGTTTTATTCTTTAATAGAGTTCAGAGCCTGAACTCTGTCAAAAGCAGGAATGTTATAAAATTCCTGATCCAGAGACCTCCTGCATCAACAAGTAGCTGTGTATTAGACAGAACCTTACCCTCATGATCAGTTTTTATTACTCTTGCATACAGTACAGCACTTCCCCTTCGGAAGGAAGACAGATTACAAGAACCCTAAACCTTTCTATAACTCTTTGTATTGTCCATGTTTGAATAGACCAAACTTCGAACTGCGTTGCAATAAATTTCAATCTCTTTCAATCAAAATATTGTAACCCGACACTTTTAAAAGAATGTGATGCAAATCAACATGAAGGGGAAAAAATTGATAACATTTATCAATTTAACCTCCTTCATTAATAGCAAATATTGTTAATGTTTGAGAGTTTCTTGAGATTCATCAATGATAAATTAAAGTTCGAGTTTTTTTCATATGTGGGCCACCTGTGGGGGTGATACAGAAATATTTTCATATCCAGATACAATTCAAGCCTTATCAGCCTCCCCATCTTGATTCCACATAAATTGCATGAATCATAAATGCCTCTCTATCTCATCTTGTTCTGATCACCCTATCATCTCATCCGTCATCTCATACCAGACAAAATCTACTGCCAATTTATCATAAATAAAATACCAGTAGATTAAACAAAACACTGGGTGTAGGTTCTAGTGCTCCCTTCATGGATGCAGTTATAAGCCAGTTCTCAAGCTGTTAATTCACATTATTAAACATGGCTAACAAGTTAAACTCCAATTATGGAGAGTGAATGATCACAGTACATGTAATATAATGTACCAATTAATGGGCCAACATTTTCTATCATTGTTATAAATGCTGTGAAATTTGAAATTTCCTGTATTAGTGGGGGTCACTCTCCTTTAGTTGTGGTGTTTAGCACATCTACATAATAACCTTGCTGAGTAGAACACTCTATGACCATTCATTACAGGAAATGGAACATCAAGGTCTACTCTGTGATTGGTCACAGCTGTGACGGCTAATGATGATGCGTAATTGGTCATTTACTTTATTGTGCCTTAAAAATGACAGGTCCACAATGCCATAATCTGTCAGTGTCTGGCAAAAATATCAATGAGAACTTGTCTCTCTGCTGATTTCCCACCTTTCTATAGACTTTCTTACATTCAGCTTTTTTGTATGCGTGGGTCTTTTCAGACTGTGACAGAGAACTGCATATTTTTATGCTTTCATGGTTGCAATCAGATTGCAAGTGGTGCATTAAATTCCAGCAAATACAACTTTCAAGCTTTGTGCATAATCTATTGACGTACATCCTTCATGCATATTTACCTATAACTGTTTACTTTTAGCAAGAATAACACTGAATAACAAGGTTTGTTATTGTTGCATGAGTTGGCCTTGTGCCAGATGTCTTGACTCCACAAGTTATGTAACCTGACCACATATATACCAGTAAGTGTAATCCTGTTACACTAAGAATTTCCTCCCCCCCTCTCTTTAATCTAACCACCCTGGCAGGGTTTTAATTTTATAAACCGAGAAGGCCTGACATGTGCATGTATATAATACAAAAGCTGTGCAAAAAGTTTTACCTTGGGGTTCAAATCGTAGAAGTTATAAAATTTATATTTCAGTTGCAGGAAATTATTGTCTCGAACTCCTTGCTCCATAAGTGATCTGGATGAGTCTAGCCACCTGAAAAAAGAGAAATAAAAAATATAAACATTAATAAACAAGCCTCGTCATGTAGTGACAAGGTGTGCAGAAGGAGTACACATTGTTCTAGCTTAATGTAAACAACTTAATACATATTGAAAAGTATATATAAGGGGGATGTATTTTTACATAGATGTTTACTGTCATTTTTTTCTGGCAGGCGAGATAGATGGCAAGCTTCCATTTGGAGCTTCAACCCTGACTTTAGTTTACGTCACATAAACACAGACGGACTGTAAATCACCTCGACACGACCACATGGTCAGTACGGGGGAGTGATCACAGGTTGCACCTGTGGTCGCGGTATGATGATGTACATATATAGATAAATAGACCAAGTCTACTTGAACTCAGGACAGGTATAGACAAAACACAAGATATCAACCACAGGACCTAGTACAACTGAAAGTGATCTATCAAGGCGGAAGTGGAGATCAATGAAGAAAAGCAGATCGTGTTCAATAGAACACACCCACACCCAACTAGAGTTGTAGTCTGGATCCAGTGAGGTTAACCCCATGTCATTTTGTTCTAATGCAGCTTGTGCTACAGTGATTCATGCTGTAAATTATCCAACAATGCATGCCTGTGTACACCAACCTGAGTGTAAGTGCATCTCCTAAATTGCCATTTATGAGCATGTCAGATGTTTATCATGAGACCCACTTAAAAAAGTTTAAAATCTGATTCCACTTCTTCTACTTTACAACACTTACCATTAGCACCAAACAGGAAATATTAACAGCCATCTTAAACCCTGACCTTGACCCTTGACCTTTAAACAAATTTAACTGACAACAGGGACAACTCAAACAAATTAAGTATCTTTCTAACTGATGCATGATTCTGTGCTCACAAGTTCAAAAGCCATGTCTTTATCTTTAATTAACAGCTGGTTTTATATGGGATCTCTTTGAGTTTACAAGACCTTTTAATTATTAGATTTGTGATCTGGAACTGAAGCCTAGCTTATCAGCTTATTTATGTAGTTATCAGAGTTTCCGGTAATTTGCTTGATATAAATATTTTCATCAGCAGGTGAGATGTTAGGACCATAGTGCCCTCCACAGGTGTTATAGGAGTGTGTAAGATACCAGTGTCAATCAAAAAATTATACAACTCAACAGGTCAGAGACAAAATGAGTTGGCTTTATGGTAGATAAGGAGGCAGCAAGATCCAAAGTCTGGAAATTTATTAATTTGTTTAACCAAACTTTTCAGAACGTCTTTTTACAATTAATCTATCCTCATTATGTGAAGAAGAATTCAAACATGTACATGACCCTGACTTTTCTCTTCTTCAACGGGTTAATGTAACTTGTGCAAGTTTGATAAGAATAGATCAACATCAGCTGAGTTACACTTACGCATAATTAATACGAGCTTTTTCTACGAGATTTTTGGTTTTGATGAGATACTGCAGTGCTTCTTTCATGGGTATTGGTGGGCTATTAGCCAGGGAGGATTCCATAGCTCCTTCAAAGGACAGACTGTACATGGATCCTGGGGACATCGTCCCATTCATGGTGTTGTAGGGAGAGGGAGAATTAAATCCCGGTGAGCGACCCAATGTGTTCTATAAAAAAATGAAAAAAATTTCTGTAAGCACATGGCGAAATCTGATAGTACACATGGTGTACGAGCATTGAATGTGGCTTCTGTAATAGACCTTCCCTAGATTAAACTTTGCAGGTTTATCTTCAGTCTCAGCAGGCAATTATGTGTGTTCTGTAGAACTTGATCTAGATGGAATGTGCTTGGTTCATCGGGACATGTTCTCCCGATCTTGCATTTCTACTGGGATGCTTTCAATGAATTAGGTTTCCAAAAGATAAAACCTGCATTTGTTTATCCTTTGAGGTGCTAACATAAGACTGTAAATATGCCAAATGTCAGATTATCTACGGGGAAATTCATCTTTTGGCCATTGTGTGCTATATCTGAAATTTAACATTTGCCGCCTTGGGTCCTGATTTAAAATTATACAAATTTTATTCATTTTTTGAACTTGAAATCCTCTAACCTTATGAGAGATGGTTCAATGTATCAAAACAATTCACACTGTGAATTCATCACTGGGAAATTTATCATTTTAGCCCAGCTATTTATACTATCTTAATCCAACTATACATCCTCCGACAATGAATGTCCAAACTCAAAGCTTATATCCAGTTCCTTTTCAACAACTACTAATTGTAACAAAATAGCAAACAGAGAAAAATCTTTCATAAAATATCAAATGTTATGTCCTTTTCAGTATGCTGGGAGGCAATAACTTGGATACATTTCATTCTGTTGTGATCTAAGCATCAATCGATGACAACATCCTTAATATTTGCTATACTCAACTGATGACAGCATCCTTGTTATTGCTACACTATGATCTAAGCATTAACCTATGAAACTTACATTAGGAGATGGACCGGCGGGACTCCTGTTGCGGTAGGGACTGAGTCGGTCCAGACTTCCTGAGTTGGAGTGGTTGACACCATTGCTGGCCGGCATCTGGTCATGCAGGGAATCGCGCTTCTTCTTCGTATTCAGGTGTTCTTTTATGTTCTTTTTCAAATCGTCCTTATCCATGAATTTCATCACTGACAATTCTTCTGGGTTTCTTATTCCTGTTGAATACACACATGAGTAACTCTCTTTAGTAATGTTCAGAGGTTATATATGGTACGAAATATTATTCTATTCAAGAAATAATTAAATGCAAGAAAATCTCAGCAAAATCGGACAAGCATATATAGCAAATCCATCTTCATAGCAAAATATTACATAAGATACATTATTAGTTATTAGTTATCCAGGTCCAATCAAGGGTGTATGGGTATTTACCCCGTGTTGTATTCCATACACCCCAAGGTCGCAGGCCGAAGGGTGTATGGAATACAATCTGGGGTAACAAGGGTGTACGGGGATTTACCCCGGGTTGTATTCCATACACCCTTTGGCCGCCAGCTGCCGGCCTCAGGGTGTATGGAACACAACCCGGGGTAAATCCCCGTACACCCTTGATTGGACCTGGATAACAAATTTATTTCCTATGTTACACAAATTTTAAAATTATATTGTTTTACCAGTGCTTTGCAACTTGAAAATCTAGTCTAAGATCACTCAGAATAAAGATAAATAAATCATATATCATATTTTATTAATTAATCATTATAAACAATGTCTTTTAATTCAATTGTTAAAGCGGAATTTTGACAAATTATTCATTCATTTACTTCATTTAACGTTACTTTATTTTGCGCAAAGATCTATGGGTGCACTTGTAAACAAGAATTGCGTTGTGACGTCACATTTTATTTACACCCGGCTTCAGCAGGTAGTACGGAAATTTACACCCGGCTTGTTAACCAAACAGATCTCATGTTATAAGCGACATGTCACCAACATCAAATGAATATTTTGAAAAATAGCAACATTCAGCTGTGAAACAATTGACATCTGAAGACTTCTGCTCATCATATTTCAGTTGATCAAAAAAAAGTTTATTTTTGCCATGGGGAAAGTACATTTCATTATAAACAGTAACATAAAGTACATTTAAAACTGAGTTAAATTGCATGCCCCCAGTGCTTCATTATCCTCATATTATACTGTACCAGTATTTCAAATTTCTACGTGCAGATTCACTATTAATATCAAAGCTGTATCAAAATTGTTGATCAGCAAATAACAGAGCACTGGCTATAAGGAGATTTTATCACATTTTACATAAAGCAAAAGCCATATATAAAGTTTCAAGGGGCTGAAACTTAAAAGTAAACTTTGATTCTGTGCAGACTAATATCATTCTAATATGAATATTAAAAATGGGGTGGGGGAGGTAAAGTCAATCTAGACTGTTAGAAGTATCAATCAGTTTGACAGAAGGAAATTAAATTGTTGCAAGAACACTTCACATGTACGATATGCATGTGATTTACATGGACTACCGAGTCTCACAATTTTATGCATAAGCAACAGGAAGCTTGTAGCTTGTTGCTGGAGAGGGAATCCTTCTGGTTCAACAGAAGTGACAGGGCCTAGTTAGTATCATGGCTGCCAGCTCCGATCATCTATCTGCTCAATGATCAACATTAACTTGTCAATTCGTGACAGAGCCCAATTGTTTTCTAGCCCTGCTGTTCCTACTTCTGGGAATTCTGGATTCTGAGGAGCAAACAATGATAGACACCTCACAG
This sequence comes from Magallana nippona, assembly GCA_033439105.1. Classification (NCBI taxonomy): domain Eukaryota; kingdom Metazoa; phylum Mollusca; class Bivalvia; order Ostreida; family Ostreidae; genus Magallana; species Magallana nippona. Next base: position 35,511,109 of record CM065923.1, on the reverse strand, counting down.
GGCTTTCCCCCGCTAACTAGACCAATTAAAGACCAGACACTAATGTTGATTAACTTATTACATCATTGCAAATCATAATCAAATCAAAACACATCTTTGAATCATGTGTATTGATTGCCAGCAGAGAAGGGGGGAGAACTGCTTTTTTGCCCCCTATAATTTCAGTGTCCTTAATCATTTCGAAAACTAGTCATCATATTATGGCATGCTCCAAATCACTTCAATCTATCTCTATACTTGCTGCATGTCTGACTCCTATTGATTTTAAGCCCTCTTTTTCGACTCTGGTTACAGCACTATTATCTATTTAGCAAGTATTCAAGGCCATTACAGGATTAATATTACAAGCAATTGCTTACTTCATCATAAAAATTGCACAATTTTTTTCTCTCTAAATAATGTCCTGGCTTTACCGAATCAATAGAAATGCATTGTGATTTTGTGGTAATTTGGGGGGAATGATCCCATTTCGTCTGGCCTTTGATGTTGTGTAATTGTGTATTGTGAAGCATGCAAGAAAATCAAATCCAAGATGCGGAAAATAAAATCGATGATTTCTTTTCACACACCAATAACTGTCATGACTCTGAGACATCATCATTACAACTATTTCCTTAAAAATATACTGAAGAAAAAAGGAAGAGTTTTGTTTGAAAAAAAACAATACTTTTCCTGTTAGTTTGTACCACCCTATATTTGTAACACACTTTACTTTAAAAGAGACAAATATATGAGCAAACTTTTAAAAAATATATCTTTAACTTATATTTCAATGCATATTTGTATCATAAGTGATTCTTGAAACTTGTAAAGAAGTCTGCATTTCACACACTGATCACTTTGGTATTTATGAAATACTGTAAAATACTTGTGAACTTCTGTCAAGTTTCAATAACTGTTGCATCAAGTTAGAATCTGCTGATTGTTGAATCCCCCCTCCCTTTCATTACACACAGCAACAACACACAGAAATGCCAAACAAGACTGATGGTAGGAAGTTTCCCATCATACAGATACATGACATTAATTCATTATTTGCTTGTTCTGAGTGAAGGTAGCTGACATTTAGACAGTGTAGGGTCAAAACTCTTGCTTTATCGTACCTAGTTCTTTGCACAGGGATGTAATGGCAGAGAAAACTTTGCTGGAGAAGTTCATTCTCATGTCCAGGATCTGGAGATCTGGGAGTTGGAGTCGGACAGTTTTGTGCATCGGGGTGAAGAGCAGCTTGGCATCGGCCTGGACCTCGTACTGGTCCAAGGTGGACCGGGATCTCAATAGCCATTGGTTCTTGTCTGGCCACCAGAGTGCATGATCTGACCAATCAGCAGCAATTTCTGTAAAAGTCAAACATACTTATTACAATAGTACATTACATTTTGGTATTTCAGGTCATTACAATGGTTACACATGTAAACATTTGTTATACATTGAAAGAAGGGATTGCAATATCAAAATATGATATGTTCAGTTCAGCAAGACATGGATATCTATAGGAAGATCTATGAAATTTAAGAGGCATCTTGGGTCCCTCTTTCTTGTGTTAATATCTATCATTTCCATTGTGTTAGAAAGTGCAACTCAGTCCCTGAAATAAATGTTTATGACACTGCATGATGCTCTAAACACTTGACTGCATTAACAGTGTTGGCATGTATACCTCCGAACTGAAATATTTTCTGTTTATCAGACATACCAACAGCGTGAGAGAGCACCACTGCAAGACAATCAGTAGACTTGTACTGATATTTTTTTTGCATCCAGACATATTCTGGTATTATATCAAGAGGATTGGATTTTGAGAATTTTAAGGTGCAGTGAACATGGAGCACCCCTACACTCTGACTCACCAATTCAAAGCTACATCTACAGTTATACGGCAGTTTTAGTTTTCTCTGTATTTTCCTTCTTCTTCTGATGTCTCGACCAAATCTCTAACCCAAGCTCTTATAAACTTGACCCAACTACTCAGATGCACTGATAGCAAACCATAACTTCCCCATAATGCATTGATTTTCACTTTGCTTGATGTTAGTGTAAACGATTCAATACTGGAAGTTACGATCTTGTATTTATTTGCCAATTTTGATATTCAGAAGCTTAATGCTATGTTTACAAAGAGATCAAGACCCCAGGTACCCCGCAATCTAGCACAGGGGCAATAAAAGGGTATCAACTCAGGTCAATACACTGACCCGTATAACAATTTCTAACCCAGGGTATTTATCCCTGGCTATCAAAGATTCATTTCAAAAATAATAAGATGGTATTCACAACACTCTTGGACAGTATCCAAGTTACAGCAAATAGATAAGTCATTAGGATAAGATAAAGAATGCAATCAAAGGCACAAATCAACAGAATTAGGTCAAATTGATTCAATTAACCACAGCTACTTTTTTCCACAGGTAGTTTATCACACCAATGGTATTCCATGCTATACAGATAGTACAGGGATTTAAAAATCGTAAAGTGTCCAATAAAATGATATCTAGACAGCTATAGCTTCAAATGTTCATTTCCTGTCATGCAGGAAACCAAATCCAAATCTTCGGGGCTAATTAAACTAGGTCAAAAGTCTAATTGCATGGGAAAAGTCATTTGTTCATGTTTTGAATGGTGTGCAAACACTTTACGGATAAGTGTGTACCAGTACATTGGTACTACATGTATACCTACAGAGGATGAAAAATTTCTAACAGTACAAGTACTACTGGCCATTTATTTCATCAGTTGTACATACTTGTGACAGATCATCCAACCTTTGTGGGTCATGTGTCTCCTCTGGGCTTTAACAGGACCCACACCTAGCATTAAGAGATAGTCGGTGAACGTAAATAAAAGGGCTTGATCCCTTTGTAAACTCATTTCTCTTACCTTGTCATAGTATACACATATCTAATATTTTACGGGTCAGGGAAGGTGAGGAACTTTATAATCCTGACATATATTTATGACCTGTTCAAAATGATGATTTTTTCAGGTGTGGTTGCTCTAAATATACAATATACCAGGGACGTCAGAAAAGATACCTTCCATGTATTGTACTACAATGGCCTCTGAAAGGCCATTGGGTTTATGTATATCTACATACATCATCTGATTCATGACTCCAAACAATTGGTCAGATAAGGGTACCCTAATGAAATCATAACCACCAGAAGCAATTCAATCAACATATATAGCGACACCTTTTAACACTCTGATAAATCTATGCCCTGTCATTGCAGCGTATATATTATCACTCGGTGGATAGTGTTTCCTTTTTTCATCTTCGAATTCTTTGGTCATTAGCTTTTGCCTGATAATTTGGGCCCTTTCTGTGACTTTCTTAGCACCACGGATAAGTGGTCATTCAGGATACTTGAAACAGGCCCCTTGTGTTTGTCTACAGTAGACAGATTTCCGCTAGATGGTCAATATAACTCCGAGTTTATCCAATTTGTGCAAATATTTGCTCTGGGAACTCTTTTTAGCCTTGCTTGGCAAATATAGTAATTACAGAAGTTCCTTTTCCCAAAGGAATTCCATACTAGAAAGGAAATGCAGACATAGGGCAAGATAACGCCTGCATATTTCATAGATTTTCACGCATAAACCGTTAATAAATGTAGGCCAATGCACCTCCTTGTTCAAATCGGCCAACAAAAAAATCCATAGAATGAATTGAGACATATATTTTCTATTATCATTCTTGAAGCTGAAGTCAGGGACCCTTATCATAGCCTCTAACCAGATGGCAAATTCTGATATTTTGGCTAAATGTTCATCTGCCAGCTTAAAGATGAAAACACTTCATTAAATACTCTAGCCATCAGCAGGATATGCAAGGAAGATAGGAGAGGAAACATCAAATTTTGCTAGCTAAAAGCTCTGACATTACTTGTTAAAAACAATGATGAAATATCACTTCAGAATGCTTGACCTAATTAATAATTACATGTATTATAAATATTGAAAAAATAGAAAGGGGAAAATGTCAAATTTTGTTATATTTTTATTCAACCAAGTTTATGGGAATTAAAAGTGCCTGGGAGAGATGACAAGTCCGACCGGACAATGACTTGGAATATCATTAATCAGCCCTACTCGGCCTACAATGCACTGTCACATCTGGTACACTCAATCATCTATTCTACACAAATAAGTAATATAATATATGTACTATCCATACTCTAAGCAACATTGGAAAAGTTCTCTTCCTGTACTAAATCAAAATCTGGAAGTTTTGTACAAATTAATTCCTGCAGGAATTAAGCGCTGACACACATGACGTGAATAAGGTCCAAATACTTCACAATTACTCAACATGTGGGTACCAGTATTTAGCAATGTCAATATTAATGAGAACCTAAAGCAACATATACTTCATTTTATCAGGACCAATGAAAGCAAATTAATTTTCTGCAAATGCTTTCAATCTGTACTGGATTTTGTGTGCACTATCATCTAGCGACAATGTGCCAATGAGTCACTTCATTATCATCACAAATCTAATTACACGTTGTGGCCGTACCATTTTTTCCCTCTCTCGTTCTCTTCTATCTCTCTCTGGGTTAGTACTGGCAGTCTTATCTTAGAATTCATAATCAGCTCACATTATATTGCATAATAATCTTGATAAACATTGCTAAGACATGTATGTACATAATGTGCACACCTTTCCTTGCATAATCATTTAAATATCTGATACCATTATAACAAGTGTGTCGGCATATCATTCAGAAAATGTGGAATGCCTTGATTCAAGAACTTGCAGCCTTTTGATATATAAATAACTATTTACATTTAGAAAATGAAATTCAATCCAACACTGTAACTCTAAAAACAAGAAAATCCTCGATCCCTGTTCACTAATTCAATCAGCAATTACATTTACTTTTGAAAGAAAAAAAAAAACAGAATCTAACTTAATATTGATTCAAACGTGAAATTGACAAGGAAGGAAAAAAAACAACACCTAGAAAACCTTGGCAATGGGACAAAATGTTGATTAAAGACATTTACGGTGGATGAAGTACATGTGCTGTCTAAACTTTCTGTCTCTGTCTTGATAGTTTGTTACATTGATCTACATTTCTGAATAAATTAAAATATATTCAGGCACTTCATTAGCATTAAAATTTGTTCTGTTTATGAAGAGGAGGTACATGAATACCGAGGTTTATGTCATCTGACGACTGACCTACTTATTTTAATATCAAAGATCCTGTGTCAATAAATGTTTGGTATACAAAAATGGAAAGCATTTACTTCTCTAAATAGCAGGAGATACCCCCCATTAATCCAAGTAGAAAACCTCCACTGTTTTTGTTCAGGTACCGTGTTTATCATTAAATCTCAGGGCATTCCAAAACTAAATTCACATAATATCGAACAAGAAATTTTAAATGGTTCATAACACCATGCAAAAAATGGGCGTAACAGACACAGCCAATATTTAAAAAGAGTCATATATGTCCTTCTGTGACCTTTCCTTATGTTTGTCTTTTAGAAATATGATCAGGGGAGCAACTCAAGGCATGTGAAAGTGGAAGAAGCATGAGGACAAAATCCCTGATATCTCCACTGAAACATAACCACTTGACATAGCTGATTTCCTACAGTGCAAAGGCTTTCATGGGAAATACCTACTTAACTCAAAACAAAGATCTTGCACATTCAGGGGGTGGGGCTCCCAGTTGCACCAGTATGCCATTATTGTTGATAATGACCCTAATTTCCTTCATGCAACTTTCAGATGCAGTGATGTAATTGCATATGTAATCTTACAGCATGTTAGTGTATATAGCCTTAGGGCAAGCTACTTGTGCATCTTCTTCAGAATAATGAAAATCTCTTTCACAATAAAATGAATATTATGAGTGCATGAGTTATTTGTAATTAAGATGTTCCTAAGATTGAGAGATATTTGTGCATTCAGGGGACCATTGTGTTAGGGACACAGTTTTAAGGTGTATTACCACTAACTGCTGCAGCACTTATCTATGAGGATGTCGTCTTGTGAGAATTTCACACCCTCGTACAAGACGTCCTGAAGTCTGATGTCTATTACATCCTCATCATATTTGTCGATTTTATCAAAACTTCCTATTGATCAACACTGAAAGGTGATGAGGCCGCAATACTGAAAAATTATTTGTTTGCCATCTCCTTTGAGTTTTATAATTTTGACATTTTCCTTTTTACCTTTTAGTTGAATTCAGTGTCATATACTATAGTATATCATTCTAATCATCAATACAAAAGTGGAGAGCCTATATACCCCAAGTGAGAATCCGAAATTATGTACAAACCTAGATTCACCTTATATATAGTGCACTATGAATAATATAGGATCATGTTCCATGCACATGTATTTAATACATATTGAAACTGAAACTAAACAGAAAATTTCAAAGTGAAAAAAAAATACACTGAACAGGATTAAAGAAAGTGTCAATGTGACAAGAAATTCTAGAGATCACATCCATTCTCCCCTCTACAGTCACTGTGAGGGGTACATAAATACCTACCCAAGGCCTCTACAAGTTTCACCATGACTCCTCCAATATGAAGGTCCCCATTGACTCTAAGTTTCTTCTCCACCTGTACATCGGTAACCTCAATGGTCAGCTCCCAGGACCCGTCCACTCGACCACTGTCTGTTACGTAATCAGACATAATATCTATACACAATACACAAAGCTCCCAAGTCTTGTTTTGTTTGCTGGTTTTTTTTAAAACAATGCAAATATCTGTGTTTTATCCGTCGACGTCCAATCGTAAAAGCTTTTTAACTTCCATGGTTCACTGTAAAAATAGAAAGATTTCACAAAACTGATTCACTTCAAAGAAAATGACATGTATACTAAAGCTCTCTGAGATAGATTTTAGGTTACTGCCTGTAGAGTAGAAGGTCCCAACGCGGAAAAAACAACTGTTTACAAAATCCGTTCGATTACCTCAGTTAAGGAATCATTTTCCCTGTTTTTGTGCAATGACGAGAGGAAAGTTAGTGATAAATAAAATCCAACGTAAAAGCAGTGTCCGTAAACGTCTAATTAAAGTTAATGAACTTCGCTAAACCGCAGTACCGTTCGAAACACTTTGCCCTATTAGGGATGGCGAGCGTAATCAACATTGAGCGTAAGCCGAAAGTCGTGTATAACTGGACTTCTGATTGGTTGAAAATATTTCTCACTATGAGAAGCTACTTGGCTTCGAAAGGGGAGAAATCAACGTTTTTTGTCGCTTTCAGTGAATAAATAATAATAAACTTTACGTTAAAATGAAAGGAAGAAAAAATACATATAAAATACGATTAACATACTCTGAAAACTTGGGGAATCCCTATTTTCGCTTCGATAATGTAGACCAATTAAAAAATTGTTTACATTTAAGCCTCTTTATGCACGTGTATGTAATGATGTCATATTACGGGAAATACCTCATTCTCCACATTTTTGAGGGGGTGCTCTCACCGTGCACCGTGACTCATTGATACAGTTTACTGTTTCGCTTTGATACGTTACCTCCGTGTAAAATTAGATTTCATTCACACGATATCGGGGATAAAATAAATATATATTAAGAGGATTAAAAACATTTTATTTTGTAATCAAATTACCTCTGCCATAGCTATACCATCATACACGGTAGACACAGGTGCAACCTACAGCACACACAAAAAACTAAAATAGTTAAAAATAACCCAACCATCTAATTTCAGTTTAATAATTTTTTTATTTCTTAATTATACAAACAAAGGATGACAAAAATTTTTTTAGATGGACGGACAAATACCAATAAACATAATTAAATTAATACCTATTTAATTTAAAATTACAGCTTATGAATGACAAAATGGCAGCAAAATTATATAATTGTTAAGAAAAAATAAAATACAGAAGTTGACTGCCAATCTTGCTTATATATAGTATCTACTATGCAGCTGTAAGATATTCACTTATTTGCAAGTATCACAGACATTGTTTCCTATTGGACGTCAATATAATATTATTCAATATAATATATTGAGTAAATTAATGGTCACTTCATATTGTTCTTTAGAGCAAGGAGAAGTGGTGTTTTAGCTGTTTGAGAAGTTCCTTTGAATCCACGTGATTTGGGAATGCATCAACTGCACGTTTTGCAGCATTGTAACTGCTTTGTAAGTCTCCAAGCTGAAATGTATTTATTAAGAATTGTTAATATTGCAACATTTGATAGTCTTCCTGCTTGTATGTTAATAAAAAAATCCTTCCTTCAAAATTAAGTGTTTATTTTCATAAATATAAATGATTATGGAGAAAAAGTCTGATTCACAAGTTCATAGAAGGAACAATTAATCTTCCTGTATATCCACTAAACTTAGACCACCCTAACCAACATTGCTTAGTACTTCATAAATCTTTCACTGTAACATTAAAGTTTTATTTTAAACTACCGTATACTGGCCTTCGACCAATTCTCGCCGAGTACCATGCATTTCTCGCCAGTGCATTGTTACATCATTTTATCAACACATAAAAATTATATATGACGTAACAATGCACTGGTGAGAAATGGCACTCAGCGAGAACTGGTCGCACGCCAGTATATTTATATCACTTGTACTGTTACTACATTTTAACTACACTGAAGTGCCATTTGACAAACTTGAGTGCATGGTCATTTTATATTATGGTACTGAAATATGAAAGAGTGGAAAAATAAGTCAATGAAATATGAAATCATTGTTTTTTCTTCCTATTTAGCATACAAATGTTTTTTTTCCAGATGTTAGGTCTTGTTGACTTGTAACCAAAGCTAATTCATCCTGACAGTGTTTCCTATAATGGTCATTAACTCAAGATAATTGTCGTTATATGGGACCTTTCTTTTTAAATTTTGTGAAAAAAAGCTATTAAATCCCTCATTGCTTATCTCTAGTCATTCCATCTTATGCTCAATGATCCTTTTAATTAAATTTGTTAACAATAGATACCATCACAGGCTAATCTAATCTAAACAGTGTCTCATCAAAAACTTACATTTGTTCCTCGTCTTTTTAGGTTTTAACGGCTGAAATAACCCTTACAATTTGATTTGTAAAAAAAAAAAAAAAAAAAAAAATGAACATGGCTTAACAGATTCTGATAATTGTGAACTGATAATATTTTACAATTTAAGTTATTTGAGTTACTCAACTTCTAATAAGCATTAACTTATTTAGAAGAACAATGAAGGAAACCAACTGGAAATTGTGCTTCTAATTATTGGTATCTTAGTATCTTAATAAAAGAATATGTAATGTCATTCTCTTAAGCAAAAAATATTGTTTGACATACTATTATAGCTATAATTACTAGTATTTGCCTCAACCCAACTTTTGCTAAATGATCAATTTCAATAAAGAAGCCTAAGATGAGGTATTGTGTAGCAAAAGAAGCAGGATCGACTTAATGAGTGAAGAAGACATAAGAGGAAGAAAATAAAATATGAAGCACAGAAGGAAGAAATATGGAAATGTTGGTATGAAAAGAAACAATAGGCCCAGCTTGATGACTTAATTCTAAAAAATGAATTATTTAAAAATATACTCAAGTACAACTTGAAAAAATTCAAGGGTTCATAGAGAAGATGAACAAGGGAAGCACAATGTAAAAAATTAAAGAAAGAGTAAAAGGCTGATAAATAAATAGATCAAGGAATAGTGAAGGGAGAGATCTATACTGGGTGGGGGAGCAGAAACAGAGGAGGCAACAGAGGGAGGGGGTGCAGCATGGTGCACACGTACCTGATCCGCTAGGGCGGCCCAGTTGTAGTGAGGCTCGTACATGTGTGGGGCCATACTCAGTGCTGCTTGGAAAAATGCTCTAGCCTGCAAAAAAATCAAATACATTATACATGGAGTCTTTTTTTTTTTTTTAAAGGAAAATTTAAAGTTAAGGTGCATGTTGATACAGTAAAACTTGTTTAGTATGAACACAGATATAGTGAAATCATTGATATAGTGAAGTTTTATGGAGACCCAAACAATTGGAAAATTTTCCATTTCTACCAAACTTAGATAAACAAATTTTCTAATATATATACATGCATATATATAGCGAATAAAATATGAGCCCAGTAGAGTTTAAATATTGTGAAAATATCTTTTATAACGAACTGTTTTAGAGTTTTAAGATACCAGTTGACTTTATTGTTTGAAAGATCTTATTTCAACATACATGTAGAACTTTCAATATTTCAATGTATTACTTTTAGGTTCTTTAATAATTCAACTTATAGTAGTCATGTTGAAGAAATTATGTAATGTTATTTTGTGAATTCATTATACTTATCGATGATCTTTACCAATTTGTTATATGGTTTAATAAATAACGGATACAGTTGAGTAAATCTACTGGTCCATAGGACCGTGCAATAACCAAGTTTTACTGTACAACATTTAAACAGGACATCCTTCAATAAACACAGATTTCATTCATAAAAGCTTGAATGATGATTAATAAAAATATAGCTATATGTACTTTAATATCTGTTTATGAGGTAAATCAGACTGATTTATGCTCTGTCAATCTTAAGGGTCACAATGTGTCACAAAAGGTCAACAGTCATATACTGGTAGTCTCAGAGAATGTGTATGAAGAGTTGTCAGCTTATGTCAAGAAAATGAATGAACAGATGATACATCTACATTTGATATCCCACTTTCAAGCAGACCAGTTTCATTATTTAAAAAAAAAAGGGTGACCTGACATTTTGAAATTCAGTGAAAACTTGATCCACACAGAGGTTTACCTGGGGTGTAATGAGGCATATGATTGGAGCGGCCATTAATTCTAATGGTTGTCAGTTTGTGAAATTTCACCCTTTGTGTCAAACAGGCAAAGACACAAGGCTAGAGATGGCCTGGTTGCAACCACATACAAATGTGTCATTCTATCTTTATTGTTCATTGTTAACACTCTCAACAAATGATAATGGGGTTTTACTCCTTTAGTATTTGTGTTTCTTGATCCTTTGTACAGAAAAGTTTAGCAAGCTTGCTTTTTATTTAATCAATCTATAGATTATTTACTACACACATATGTTATGACTGAGATGGAGCAGGTGAAATTAATCTCCTTTATGCGATGAAAATCTCAGGTGACATGTGAAATGCTCATCAAAATTTAATAATCATCTCAAATCTCTATGATTTGATTTAATTCCAAACAAAAGAACTCTTGTAAACTGATATGAATTCCTACTAACATTGTATGTGTGAAATCAAATGATTTAATGATGAAGGTAGCACCCATTACATATTTGTGGAAAAAATAATGAGGTCACATCAAAGGCTGTCACAATGAAACAAAGAGCCTGTAAGGTCACTCACAACTGCTACGTACTTTTTACTTACATACATTTAACAAATTCTTAAAGTTTGTAAACAACATGCATGCGTTAAACAGAATGCTTTATTTATGAGATTGTGATCCACTTTGATGGGCATTAGGAAAGTACGAGCCACAAATATTTGTGGTGAATTCGAAGTGGGCTGCAAATTCTTCACACTTAAAGACATACTACAATAACAAAATCACACTTCAATTATTCATGTCATGCTGAAAAAACCTGTATTTCAAGTTATACATGTAATATGTTTTTTCTGCAAAATGTAATAGCTGCTATCAAAATATAGTAGGATCAAGTGACCCTAGATAGGTATGAAGATATATCAAGTTATTTTTTTACTTCTTAGAAAGCCTCTTTACCTATAATTCCTATAATACCTGAGTTCCTATAATTTGTGTAATTTGTATACACTAAGTAGCCAGAAAAATACTGGTAATGATATTACAGGGACTTAAATAAAACGATCATACTCTGAGCAAACATGAATTAAAAGTTTTGAATCTTAGTACAAAAATTCTCCTTCGATGTTATTACATTCTCAGTCCTTTGTGGGTTTTTTTTTAAATTTTGCTTCTGGAAAATTGAAAGTAAAATCCAACGTCTAGTTTCATAACTTTCTAAAACTATGAGTTTAAAGGTTTATATTTACATTTTCCAGTGTCTTAATTTGTCTGTGATAACACGTACTATGTATCAATTTTGTACTGTACAGTCCAATAAATTCAAATGACGTATTGTTGGGGCGCAAGCGGGGTTTGCAAAATTATATTCTAATATTAAATACATGTAGTACAATTGCTAAAATGATATACTGGTAAATATAAGTAATAAGGAATCATTCTTTAAATTTTATGAGGTGATAATTTCGGTGAGGGTGTGATAAAATCTATCATAAAACCCTTTGGGCTTTATTGGATTTGATCACGCCCCAACTGAAATTATCACCTCATAATACTCAAAGAATGATTCCTTATTCCTTAAATATATTCAATACACTGTACATATAGTGTACATTGAACAGATTTCTGTAAATTGTAAATGCTAAGTGATTTGGGACACCTCCATATTGTGATGTACTTCCGATCGAAATAAACAATAAAATCAAGTATAATTTTATAAACATTTTCTTTACCAAATAGTTACCTAACAGTGTAGCCCAATGGGTTAGAGTGTAAACTAAGAATCTGTAAGTCATGAGTTTGAATCCCTCTGGGGCTTTTATAATTTTTCCTTTTCCAAAAAAAAACTATAACATTTTTTTTGGTCAAATATTGTAAAATTTGGAAATTTAAAAATGGTAAAAGTATTTTGATAACTTGTATAATCCACTTTTATCCACAATAATACCAAAAGGTGTCCCATACCACCTTAGTTTTGTACAGAATTGTCTGGCACTTACCATCTCTACATGGCCTTTCCTAAGTTCAAGGACGCCAAGATTATTATACGCCTCAGCATGGTCATTATCATTGGCTAAGGTTAACCTAAAGGCTTGATAAGCTAGTGTCATGTCTCCAATACCCTGTAAAGAACAGAAAAGTCAAATCTAAAACAAACTCTGAAAGCTTTATGGCATCTTTAAACTCCTACTTCTAAGATGCAGTTCACCTTGATTTCTTACTATTTTATGATGAAACACCATATTCCTGTCTACAAAATGCATGAATAAAAAGAAATTTATGTACAAAGATTAATTCTCAAATGTGTGTGTAAATTGTAATTTATCTCTGTTAAAATGATATAGAATGTACCATATCTTAATCCATTATACGTGTAAGGTACATTAATCTCTTAATTGTGGTCAATTTATCCTATGGCACCGATACATATCCTTTAACCTTTGATCTATAGTGCATATCTCAATGAAAAAGCAGTAAAAAGCCTACCGGTACTTTCAAATACCAGTATCTGATTGTGCTAATGAACATGTCTGCCTTATTAAACTTTCTATTATGTTGCGCTTGTCTGATTGCAGTTTAATCTAATGAGGTTGATAAAGAGTAATTTAGCAAGTGCTTATAAACTATAAATTGCATTAAAATTAATTTGATTGCATGTTGAAAATCAAAGAACAAATCTCAATTTTTTAAAATAAAAATTGACAAGGTTTCAACAAAGCTTTGTGCCAAGTTTGGTTGAAATTGGTTCAGATATTTAAGATTTAATTTAACTCCAGTGAGCTAAAACCCCAATTTTTTTTTAGATATTATTCTCCATGAAATATTCTTTTATTGTATTTGATAACCTTGGGTTTTGTAAAGGTCACAGACTGATAATACACACCAAGTATTATGGAGTTACACTGACTGACTTTTACATACACTACTCAAGGACGAAAATTAAAGAGAGAACACAACAGTTTAAGAGTATAAGTTTTCTATTTCAAAGAATTTAACTGTCGTATATACCTATTTAGCTAAAATATCTCTGCAATCTAACTGGTATGTACCCCCAAAAATGGTCCAGAAAAAAACCACGACTTATCCCTAGATCCTGTGATTTGTTTTTCACTGATGCAAACATATTCCATATACTGAAATGTTGAGCAGAAAATTCACAAGAGACTGGTCAGGAAATAAAGGTTCATATACAAGTAGATATTTTGACTGACAGACCCCATGAAGCCTGTTTTTGATTAGCACATACCCAAGGTCTCAAACAAAAAAGGGAAAAGAGGTTTGGCCCACACTGGCTAGTGGGGCACCTGAGGTCCCTTTTATAAGTCTCTAAAAGAGCTCTAAAAATTCAGTTAGAATGTACTCTGTAATGATTACAAGATGACTAGAACCATTTTAACAAGAGCTTGGACTTTGGGAAGTTATGTTAAAGAGCAATGTGATGTAGGCCTGTCTATTTCATTGTAGGCCATTCAGCCAATGGCGCTTTGAAATCAACAAGATTTGTCTGGCTTTTGAGCTAAGACTACAAAATCTGTGTATATTTCATGTGAAACCAGCGTCATTTTTCACTTGTTTTGCTGCAAGAAATAGATAATTACTGTACATCTTATCGAAAGTCCAAGGTCTTGTTAAAATGGTTGTAATATATCAGTGCCATTAAATATTAAAAGAAATGGTGCAATATACGAAATGAAGAATAGAAAAAGAAATCAACCATAGTTTTAGACTAAGAAACAGAGATGTTAAATTTGGAACTAATATACATGTATATTCGTGGTAAAAAGGAACAATTAAATTTGGATTGTAAGTGCATGTCATCCTGTGTTTATGTGACCTATGACCTACCAATGCTACATGTCCTATATTGTACCAAACTTCAGACAAGGTGACCTCTTCTGCTAAAGACAATGCTCTCTCAAAGCAGGTCAAGGTCATGTCATACTGCTGAGCATAGAAACAGCATAGGCCAAGGTTATTGAACAGTTCAGCATTATACACTCCCATTTGTAGTAATCGCCTGCAATGTAAAGATGAAACTAATTAATTATTTGTTTTGTCAATGAAAATCACACTGAAGGATCTAACTTTAAATGAAAGAGAAGGGTGGAGTTCATTTCAAGTGAGTATACAGAGGAAATTTACAATATCTGAAGACGAAGTAAGAGAACAGTTGACAGTAAACAGTAGTGTCATTCTTGGTTGAATTTTTTTTATTTACTGTAAACTCTTTGTGTTTTCTTTGGACTGATATAAACCAAACTTTGTTAAACATCATTGAATATATTGTTATAGTTCATTTTTTTTGTTTTCTCCTACAAACCAAGTCAGTTGATTTGCATTTCAATGTATCTATAAAGTCATAAGTATATCATAACTTATATACATTTTAATACATGTATAACATGACATTAACATTACAATTTCATGTAAATTCTTGCTAGCTCGAAGATAGAAAAAGTTCAATAATTTCAATAAAAAAGTGAGCATTAATCATAGCTCATAAAGTACAGGCAAACTTCGACATATTTTTAGAACACTTTTTATAAATCCGGTAATACAGTGCACAGCTAAATATGGTATGCAAGCATTAAAACCTAGTTTGACAAACAAGACAACCCACATAGAACACCTCCAGCTAATGACTCATATTTATAAACAAAAATGTACTTAACACCTTTTTAAACCTACACATGATGAGGCCATACAGAAAATATTAAAAATAGTATACATAATGCAATCTTATCTACTTATTTTTTTTTTTGCAGAAAATGGATGCAGTGTTAATAAAAACTTCTAATGATATACAATCTATTTTTCTGCGGAAAACCTGTTCAGCTAGCTATTAACCTTTAGGATTTTAAAAAAAAAAAAACTCCTAACATAATGTTTTTAAGCCTTGCATAAATGTCAAATTCCAATGTAATACCCCTTCAACCTGTCAGTCCAATAAATTCTATGAAAAAATCAATTTTAATGAGACAAATTATCCCATAAACTTAATCAAACCCTGGAAATCTTTTCATTTTGATATATTCCAATAAATATGACCTTGAACTGTGGCATAACTGTCAAGGACATTGATTTATTCATTACTGAAAGTTAGAAGACAGTACGTTGTAAAATCATGCGATCAGTTTGAAGTAGCATTACATGAACAGGTAATACAAAAAATCTGAATGTGGAGCTCAAAGTTCCTGGCGACATCTGGTCATCCAACAGCTTCTCTAAAATCAGTCGATACATTCTAGTAAGAATTCTTTGTCATCTGTTGGCGTGTGGCAGTGCCTTTATTAATACTGAATAGATGAGGCTCACATAACTGAATCCTTTGACACATTTGTATCTCACATTGCTCTCATTTACATCTCTGATAATCTACACCAGGGGAAAAATTACATGCATGATCAGTCAGGCACGGAATGATACCAGATATCTCATACCATATACATATCCTTAATTACTGGAGAAGCCCCCTTTAAATGCTCTGTAGCAATTTGTTACTCTATTTCTTTTCCTTATATCAACATGTGAGGAGACACGGCTTAGGTGTAATATTTTATGCATACTAGCAACTCATCATTTTTTTCAACATTTGCGTTTTTGTTGAAATTTGAGCCACTCGATGAGGAAATCTACTCTTGCTCTCAAAATCACACTTATGCATGACATTTTAGCATTACATTTACGCATTACATTTACATATAAATATATAGCCTGCAAAATTAAGCTATTTATGTAAAAGAACTAGTATATGAAAAATATTTTGTCTGCATGAATCTCACAAATAGTATTTTAGAATGTACATCAATTTTTATTCACTGTCAAATAACTTTATATAAAGAAATCATCAAAATTTTTCAAGCTTAATTTTCCAATGATTCCAATGATTTCACTATTATGTAATTATAGTTTATTTCTAATTCCATACAGGTTTAGTGACATTTTCTTTATCCAAAGTTCTGCCCAAGAAAAAGATAGATGGTAGCGATGCAGGTCATTTAAACAAAGCAGCTAGCGTTTGTAACAGTGTGACTCATCCCACCATCACTGTCACTGGCTGCAGAAACAGTGGACAAATCTCTGTATTTCTGTTATTGTTGTTGCACAAACTGATTGGATGTCTCATCAATATTGATTCATTTCATGGTTTGCTAACCCCACCTGCAGCTATAAATATTATTATTTATTTTTCACCAGCAGAACCTCTTAATTTGGAATTAGACTGTCAAATGTAAAAGGATTGCTTTTTCTCTGCTTAGACCTCTGATACAAAAGTCTCCATCATTCTCAATGTGCTAAGATTGAATCCATTAGGATAGGGAATTTTAGAAGGTCATTTCCTTATTAGGTGAACAATGATCAATGAGGAATACAATGCAGTTTCTTACAAAATAAATTTATGACATTTGCCAAACAAGGAAAATAAAAAAAACTTTCAATTATTTTTTGGTTGATTGTTCAGGCTTTGGCCCTTCCTATGAGTAAATATTCTCATTCCATGTCCCAAACTCCGGTGCGGAACTCATAAACTTTTCATTTATTGTCCCTCCTTCCAGGAAGTCCAATCTTTAATTGCCTGCACCTTTCTCTCTATCAACATGACATCGACCGTCAGTAATGAGTCCCCTCTGTACTGTGCTAGGTCTCTCAATCAGAACTGTGCCCTCTTTTGTAATGTAGATGTCGGCCTAATCCGGATTAAATTTTCAAAGCTAGAACCAGTGCCCTCCTGCTTTGCACTCTATCTACACAACCAGAGACATCCCACCTACAATGATCTGATCACTATCTTCTAATTTCACGTGGGAATATTCTTCATTTTCCCTTTCAAACGATATTGCAGAGTTATCCATGTACTTCCTGAACTGAATGAAGCATAGATGCTTGACAGACCAGTAAGCGTGACAGAGTTATTTGCTCCTGAATGATTTGAATTGCATGAAAAACAGGACAAACAAGTGTGCTATTTATTTTCTGAGTAAAATTCATATTGGTTATTCTGATATAGAATAAATTATTCAATTATTGTTAATATTATTAAGTTATTATTAAGAAATTACATCAAAAGTTTATTATGTATTAATTATTTTCTAGATAGAGCTTTGACTCTTTAAAGACATTAAGAAAAATCATATAAGAATTAGAATGGTAAAATTAACAAGTGAAAAAAGGGAACAGTTTTGGTGGGAGGTGGTGGACGTATCCTTTCATCCCACTGAACTATAAACCTGACATTATGTTGTTTTCATGTGAAAGTTTGCCTATTTTTAAAAGAATCAAAACAAAGTTTTGACAATGGCATCAGAGTGAGATTGTTCAGATACACTGCTTTGCAACTAACTTTTGGAAATTTTTTTTTAAAGGAATTCTGAACTTACCTATAAAATTTAAGAGCCACTTCTGGCTGGTCTGTATAGAAGTGGTTCGTGGCAATACATGCGATGGCTTCCACGTACATACTGTCATAGTACAGCACATCCTTATAAAACTTGACTGCATTATCCATATCATTCATACCCTGCAAGTCAGAAACATCTCATTTAATCAGTGATATATCATATGACTACCAGTAGTCCTAAAATCAAACCAAAAGAAAATAACATTAATTAATTAAGTTGATCCTGTGTAAAGATCAATCTTCCCCCTACTCTCATCCTTTCCCCCTCCTCCCCTACCCCCCCCCCCCCCCCCCCCCCCAAAAAAAAGAGCGGCCCATGGGCCACATTGCTCACCTGAGCAATGATAGACATAATAAAATCAGCTTTATGGAATCATATACAAAATATCTAAACAATGTCGTATAATAGATCCTGTATATAAAAAAAATTCCCCTGCATATTCTTATGTTTATCATTGACCCCTTTTGTAAAATGGTGATTTTACAGTCATATTTCATATTGAGCATTGCAGTTCTCAAGAAAATGATCAGACTTAAAAAACTGTTTATATATGGATTATAAACCTACATCAAACTTTGAATCCCTTGTGAGGCCAAATAATTGTCCAGGGGCCAGAGTCTAAACAATTTTAAAGAATCAACAATAACTCAAAATGCTTGCATATAAGTAAAACAATATATAATAACATTTGAGTTTTTGTATATAATTTAAATGTTTTCCTTTGTAAAATTGGACCCCCTCCCCCATGGGGCCCAACCCTAGTCCTGAAGATGATGATTTTGACAAATTTTAATCTACACTATCTGAACTGACTTTTCTAGGCAAATGATTTTTTAAAGATATTTCCCTATATATTCCTATGTAAAAGTTTGACCTCCCCCCCCCCCCCCCCCCACATTGTGGCCCCACCCTACCCCCCCCCCCCCCCAGTATCATGATTTAAACAAACTTGAATGAATCTTCCATACCTGAGGATGCTTCCAAAAAAGCTTTTCTGCCCGATCGGTTTCTGAGAAGAAGATTTTTAAAGATTTACTCTAAATATTCCTATGTAAAAATTCAACCCCACATTGTGGCCCCATCCTACCCCCAGAGATCATGATTTGAACAAACTTGAATCTACCCTAACCAAGGATGCTTTCATACAAGTTTCAGTTTTTTTGGCCAATCGGTTTCTGAGAAGAAGATTTTTAAAGATTTACTCTATATTTTCCTATGTAAAAATTCAACCCCCCATTGTGGCCCCATCCTACCCCCAGAGATCATGATTTGAACAAACTTGAATCTACCCTAACCAAGGATGCTTTCATACAAGTTTCAGTTTTTTTGGCCAATCGGTTTCTGAGAAGAAGATTTTTAAAGATTTACTCTATATTTTCCTATGTAAAAATTCAACCTCCCATTGTGGCCCCACCCTACCCCTGGGGATCATGATTTGAACAAACTTGAATCTACACTACCTGAGGATGCTTCCACGTAAGTTACAGCTTTTCTGGCTGATCAGTTTCAGAGAAGAAGATTTTTAAAGATTTACTCTATATATTCCTATGTAAAAATTCGACCCCCATTGTGGTCCCACCCTCCCCCCCCCAGGGATCATGATTTGAAGAAACTTGAATCTACACTACCTGAGGATGCTTCCACGTAAGTTACAGCTTTTCTGGCTGATCAGTTTCAGAGAAGAAGATTTTTAAAGATTTACTCTATATATTCCTATGTAAAAATTTGACCCCCATTGTGGCCCCACCCTACCACTGGGGATCATGATTTGAACAAACTTGAATCTACACTACCTGAGGATGCTTCCACACAAGTTTTAGCTTTTCTGGCCAAATGGTTTTTGAGAAGAAGATTTTTGAAAATACCCACAAATTTTCAATGATTTATTAATTATCTCCCCTTGAAAGAGAGCGTGGCCCTTCATTTTAACAAACTTGAATCCCCTTCACCTAAGGATGCTTTGTGCCATTTTTGGTTGAAATCGGCCCAGTGGTTCTGGAGAAAAAGTCAAAAATGTAAAAAGTTTACGGACAGACAAACGGGCAGACAAACGGACGGACAGACGGACAGACAAATGACGCTGGACAAAAAGTGATCAGAAAAGCTCACTTGAGATTTCAGCTCAGGTGAGCTAAAAAAAAATGAAAGACCTAGGACAGAATCAATGTCTTTGAAATGATTAAAACAGAAGTGTTGCATGTATTGCTAACAAAGTTTCTAATTTAAAGTACCTAATATAATTAATCATAAACTCTTCACTATAAGTAGAACACACCTCATAAATCCTAGCTATTCCTGTCATCAGAGTGGTCTCCCCTTGGAACTTTTCCAGTCCCTGTTTGTAGACCTCTATGGCGGTGAGGGGCTGGTCAAGTCGACAGTACACCTTACACAGGTACAGGTAGGTATCTACATGGTCCTGCTGCTTCAGGGATGACTTCAGCTGCCTCTCTGCATCTCGGTACATTCCAAGTCTGATAGATATATAGATGTTTTTTGCCCCACAGTTCTTAAGATCATGCATAATGTGTATTTGATAATAGCAAAATTAAGGGTCCTCGATACCTCGTGACTTCTACTTTTTATGATTATTGTAAATCAACTTTTATTGGTGTGCGAGAAATTTTCACAAGGTTCACAAGAGCCTCATTGTTGCGCATATTTCTAGCCTCGGACCAGTATTTGCCATACAGTTGTAATAAAAAAACAGGTGTGGATAAGGCTTGGTCACAAAAATTAGTAGCTGCGAACCAGTTCATTTCAGATAAATCGCTTAATAAAGTTGTCGCTAATAATATTGGTTTACAGTATATGTCACAACATGGCAATTTTAACCCATTGTGAAACTGTTAATATTACTAAACTTACTAACTAAAGTATCTATCTCTGTAATTGGTATTGCTTCGGTCTACTGACCCGCAGGTCCAGAGTACATAGGCTCGTTTAGCTGCAGGTCTCTAGCTCCCGGTCTGAAAAAATTTGGATTGACGACCTGGGAGCTACAGTGCCTCCCATGGTATAAAACTGCAATTTACAGCACACAATAATATGCGCTAGTTTTGGACTGATTAACCTTATTTCCTAACAAATTCTGTAGAAATGTTTGATTCCAAAAAATTTCTCAGACATTTTACTACAGATATCATCACTTAACTTGCCTTTGATATTCTTTTAAACACGATCACCAGCCCCGTAAAGTGAAGTGCATGGTGCAGTTTGTTAACATGTAAAAATGGCAACTCTCAATCTCAACGTGAATTTAACATACTTCATTTTCTGAGGTCGGTTAGCGTGTTTGGGAGAAAGTCTGAGGCAAGTAAAGAGACGATATCAGTAGTACCGTAAATTACATGAAGACTTTTATGGTATATTTTTATCCATAGGACTTGTGTGTAAATAAGGTTAATCAGTCCAAAACTAGTGCAATTTTTTGGTGCGTCGTAAATTGCAGTTCTTTTTACTATGGGAGGCACTGTAGCTCACAAGTATTTTCAGACCGGGAGCTACAGACCAGCAGCTAAGGCTCGTCTAGAAAATGTACTTTCCTGAGTATCATTTGTACTGGGTAATTTTACCTGGTATAAAGTGAGCAGTATATGTACCCACCTGTAATAACACTTGGCCAGCTGTACCTTCCACCACCAGTCTTTGAACTGACATGCCTCTGTGGCAAGAGCAGCAAGCTCTAATGCCTAAAAAGGAAAGATATTAATTTATCAGATTTTCATGATGAGGTTCTATGGAAAAACATATAAACTTCATGGGTATAAAGTTGTTCAATGTATTCTTTTCTTTAAGGCATGCTTCAAATCTTACACAATTCACTTTCAAGAGCTAAAACTTACTTTGTATGCAATGAAAATTACAAAATATTACTTACATTTCGCACATCATTCTCATGATGAAATATATATTCAAACAAAGCTTTGGCTAGATTTGGTCTGGCTGCATATTTTGTAAAATTTAGTCTGGCCAGGTTGATAAAAGGACCATCAGGTGTGGAAAGCATGGACGCCTGAAAACAATCACAGCCAATCAACTGCTATCACCAACAGAAATAGTTATCCCTAAATAATTTCAGCAGTGCATAATTGGTGAAACATTTTTTTTTTAAATATCACATAGTTATCAGTTAACCAATAGAAATTAGATACTGAAATGAACAAACTTGTGAAAGAATTATTTAAGTATTACATGTAATGTGATTTGAGTTAATTCAATGCATATCCTGGTAAGAGTTCCCTTAATTACACAACCACACAGTGAAAAAGCCTCACCGTCCCTAGTCTGACATAACGTCCAGAGGCACTGGTGACCGGCCGGGCTGTGTGGGCGGTTCGGGGGGTCATTATGGCCTTCTCCATGGTGCCAGGTCTCCCTCCCTGTGTGCTCGGTCTTACAAAACCAGACAAGGGCCGACCAGATTGAGACATGGGCCTAAACAAACCAATTATAGTCATGTTATTCAATACCTAAAATTAATGGTTTATATTTTTATTAACAATCATACGTAGTTTAATTTCAATAAAGCTACACAA
The DNA here is from genome assembly GCA_033439105.1 of Magallana nippona. Lineage (NCBI taxonomy): Eukaryota > Metazoa > Mollusca > Bivalvia > Ostreida > Ostreidae > Magallana > Magallana nippona. Next base: position 35,488,405 of record CM065923.1, on the reverse strand, counting down.
ATACATGTATATTTGCAGCATTCAGCAACTGAACAAAAATTTTAAACCATATGTTTTTGAAACAGAAATCAAAAATTAAAAGGAGCTAGTAAAGAGTGATTTTAATAACACTGTTTTCTGGAGCTTCCAATTTTTTTTTTATATTTATATTTTTAATACATTAGAATCATGTAGCTTCTTGAAATACTAATGAATTGAAAAATACTGCAAAGTATGAAATAATTATCCCAAAAATACAAATCAATTAAAAGTGATTAGTGACTGGTTCTATTTTGAGACTCCTTTCCAAATAAGACACATGATAAACACATAAATTTTTAATTTCTCCACACCTGACTCCCTGACTCGGTGCCCCTCGACCGGTCCCTGGCTGTTTGAGTGAGGTTCCTGGCCGAGAAACCTGAGCGATAGTATTGTCATCCATCACCATCTCAGCAATCCCCTCCTCATCAACATCCACTTCATCTACATATACTTGACCTGTCAACGCTCTTGTCTTTAAAGTCCATGCAGCCTGGATGTACATATTATAATAATTGGGAAAATTTAGAAGTGGTAAACAGTTTGAGAAATATTTTGGAATTGAATATTTGTACAGAATGTGTTCGGAAATAAGATTACTAGTAATCAGTCCAAAACTAGCACCAGTTTTTGTGCACTGTAAATTGCAATTTTTTAACACGTATGCCACTGTAGCTTTCCAGTTGTACATCCGAATTTATTCAGAACAAGAGTTACAAACTGCAACTTGTCTACCATTGAAAAATAAGTTGTAACAAGTTGAGACCAATCTCCCAAATGGGATATAATAGACTGTTTGGGATATAATATCCCAAATCGGATATAAATTTGAAGTGCAAGATATAGAAAAATTTTATTTTGTCATTTTAAATTAAAAAAAAACCGCTTAAATTCATATCAACTGCGAAACTTTTGGTTAGCAATTTTTTTCTCAATCCTTTAGTTTGATCTCCAAGAATTACCAAGGGATCAATCTCTGTAACAGTGAGGTTACAAAAAAAAACTTGTTAACCAAAAGTTGTTACATTTCATCTATTAATCTAATGCTGATTTGACTTATTTTTTGCCATATAACAATTTTCTATTTTTTGCACTTCAAATTTTTATCCCATTTGAGATATTATATCCAAAACAGGCTATTATATCTCATTTGAGAGATTGGTCCTAACCCGTTGTAATATATGGGAAAGTAGATAATTTTCTATCAAAAAAATATACCTGATCGTATGGATTTTTCTCCAACAACTGTGTACAAATTTCTGTACATTGTTCATACTTCTTCCTTCTGTAGTAACTGTAAGCCAAGAAAAGGGGATCCATGTCTCTTCTTTTTCAGAACGTCGGTTTACCTATACGCTATCGGACACTACTTGCAAAAAATGTTTGTGGCAACACGAAAGAGTTCTTTAATGGGAAATAACTCTGTGACGTTCAGCGGTGTAATATCAATTTGATATCCAATTATTTTATTATATTTTCGAATTTATGATATTGTTTCGTGTAACATTGTAAATTTACATGTAATTTGGATAAACATTTTCAAAATCATGCAAGATAACTGCAACAAAAAGATTTAACACCATAAAAAGGAAAGTTTAAAACCACAATTTCTTCATAGGAACGATTTATGTAGACACCGTTAAAAACTGGGTTCAAGTGCCGCTTTCAGTTTAGAAAAATGGGGATCGACGGACTCTTGTTCATTCTTTCTGTTATCGATGAAGGTGCTCTGTTGTTTCTAGTGGTGTATTTCGTATCCTTTTAAAACCAATACACGTATAACGGTATGCTCTAAACGATCCAGCAGCATGATATAAAATGAGAACCATAGGATGGGTTCAAATCTAGTGATGCCGGTATTAAATAATATATTGAAGAATAAATAAAATAATTTAAATAATTTAAATAAATGTCATTTAACCAATGGAAAGGTGATAAGATAAGTCACATTTGAGGCCAAAAAAGTCCCAAATTGTTTTGTACTTTCAAAATTTAAAGAAATTGTGATGTCAGTCTTGAATCTATGTTCAATCAAATTTTAAATGGTGGTGTAATATGTGCTAAAATGACAGTCATTTTTCCCCCGAGGTTGCCATTTATTTCAATATACAATTTTAACTATTTAACTTAACACATATTAGGTTATAACTCTTTCAGATTTAGAATGTGATTATTTAAATGCAACAACATGCTGCACAAGACTCAACAAGGTATGACTGTTACTGTGAACTTTAATAAAATGTCAATTGAATAATAAGAAATCAAAATCATATTATATAATTTTGGTTTCTTATTATTTGACATTTTAGATATCTGATAACAACAATCTCCCCATTCTGCCAGTGCCAATGTCTGGAAAAGGGATGCATTATGATCAGATCTGTACTTCAAAGTTCAGTGAATTCCATTGAGAAATTTCTCTTACTGCTGGCACAGTTAAAATCAGTTATATGAAAGTCCTATGGATTTAAATCACTATATATTTATTATAGCCTTATAGCAAGTTCATAATAAAGATATTAATACTACAGTTATTACCAAGTAATAGCCGATTTGCATGTTCCATTTTGATTATAAGGACTTGATTTTTGCTATAGGTACCACATCAAATGTTGCAATATCTGTTTCACTATAATACCAGAGTTTGTACTAAACAAGTTTCATTTTACTCCAAGAATGCTATGGTATATTTAATTTTATAAAAGATATTCTGATTATCTTAACAGATTGGTACTAGGGAAGTTCTATAGTTTAGATTTACCATTTTATACATGTAGCAGGATTAAATCATGTATATCACCTGTCATAAAATTAATGCTTGGTTTTATAAAAGCTTTTGTTAGCAACCCTGCATAGTTGTAAATGTACTTTAGCATGTTTATCGGGTATTTGAAAGGAATTAAGTTAATTAAATGTTCATCTTTTCAGTTTGTGTTGCCGGAAATAATAGCCCAGTCCGCCCTGGCTGTTCTTCTCCTGATCACCGGGCACTGGATCTTGTTCCTAATGTATACCCCATGTACTGCCTGGATAGTTTATCTGTAGGTCAACACTATTTACTGGGAAAAAGCAAATACAGAATTTGAAGCATTGTTAAGAAGATCATGAGCTTTATAACTATAGACCATTTTGCGGTAACTGCAGTACTGCTCTTTTGCAGGACAAAGTGATGCAGTTTGGTGAAAGATGACCCAATATTAATGTCAATTGTTTAGTCTTTGTCAAATAATTTAATCATCTGCTAACTAAAATTTCACCAGAAATTATCAATTTGCCCTGCAAGAGAGCATAGTACCGTAGTTAACGTGAAATAATCAACTTATGATTTTTGGAGTTTTTAATAAACATTGAATACACATTGTCATTTCTTCATTCACAATGTTTTTGATTTGTTGTAGATTTGTCACAAAGCCTACAGGTAACATAGGTTTATATGATCCAGCTGAAATCCACAACAGACATCAGCTCAAAGCTTACATGAGAGATAATATGATCAAAATGGCTGTTCATCTCATCTTTTTCTTCATTTTCTTATATTGGTGAGTATGTTATATCCAGTACTGCAATTAGTTTGTAATTTTATATCCATTGTATGCAAGGGCACTGCATGAGCTTTCTCATTATTCAATGCAATGAAAATTTTACTAGATCATAGCTCTGACCTTCAAATTATAAAGTTAAAAGTTATTCATTTGCATGAACAAAAAAAATGCAAGTCTTAACTTTCCATGAACACTGAAAGATGATGGTTTTCTTTCAGGATGATTTACTCCCTTATTAAGGGATATTAACCTTTGACCTCCCTCTCTGGTGTTCCCATGGTGATGTATTCTGTGACTTGTAGTAAGAGTGACATCACTTCCTGTCTTCTTGTAGGATGATTTATAGTCTGTTGAAGGATGACACAACCATGTTTGGAGTTCCTGCTGAGAAAGCTAAACTGACAGATGACCCTTACGAACTGTAAAATGCTCTTTGTGACACTGATGTGTTGGTGCATTTATTTTTTTTTTTTCATAACATTTACAAGCCATATTTTTGAAAACAAGATTTTCTTTGTGTGTATAGTGCTTGCTTATTTACCTTTTATTTTTTAGTTGATTAAGTCCCAAGCTAGATTAGTATTAAAAAACTAACTAAGAAGTTGCATTTTTTAAAACCAAGAATATACCATTCAATCATAGAAATTGATGTGTAATACAGATCATATATATGGCCGTCTTCGCTAACCAAAGGTTTACGATCCGCTCCTCTCCTCTACAACTAGCTCATAATGCTGATTTTGCTCTATTAGATTAGAAATGCAAGTTTTTTTGGCATCTTTGTGTTTTCCTTCAGCAGCTTTTTATTGCTTTTTGCAATGATACTGTAAATTATTTTCATATTGCTATTGTGTAAGAATGTAGAAAAGCTGTAATTTTGTTTATAAGAGAATGCTATAATACTATAATAATAAATAACAAAGGTAAAACCATCAGTCCCATATGCAATTACATTACATATTTTGTCATGTGCTGTTATGCAATATACATGTACATCTGCCCTCGAGACCATAAACTGAAACTAGATTTTGATTCAAAATTTGATTATAAAATATTTATAAGTTTTGATCAGAAATACTTATAACATTTAAATGAGAGTTGCATTATTGGTTTGTGTGGCTATGTATTTTTTTTAAAAAATGTATCACATAGATCATGTACTGGTAGATATTTTTTTTTTCTCACTTTTTATGGTCTTGGCCAGATTGCAGAGTTTAATGAGATAAACAATTTGTTACATTTATTGTGTGTAAAAGAGTGTTAAAACTTATAGATTAATTGATGTAACTAGTGAGTGTACACTCAGTATTTAGAGTGCAGTATTTATAATCTTACTTGGACAGTACAGGTATAGATAAAGTTTATATGGGCAAAAGAAACAAAAAACAAAAATACTGTCTATCTACAAGATTTTTTGTAAAAAAAAAAAATACCACCGTAAACTTGCTCTTCTCTTTTAATGGAACTATAGCTTGACTTCTATATTCATAGGTTATATGTCTATATAAAAGTGATAAAATCTGTTTCAAATGGATGTGTCTGAAGAAGTTAGTTTGCTGTATCTTGATGTCCCAATACATGTACATGAAATATATTGTGGTTGGAAAATTCTCATTGTACATGAATTGATGTTCCACTCATATGAAAGAGCATGAAGACCTCTATAATAACATGGTTCAATAACTGTGATTTTTATATGTTTACAAATAAATGTTCAATAAATTATCTTCTGTGATTTTTAGTTTGCACAACAAAATTTACTTACAGGAGGTTCAGGCCCTAACATGTTTGTTTGTCATTATCAACAAATTAAATTAAATGGTCATGACAAGTGTACATGAATATAAAGAGTCAAAAGTCACCAAGTACTGCTATACCCAGATCAGTAACATCAGACCAATACAACATATCACATTCCCCATTATTATCTAATCCACTATCTGTATATAAATTTATCTTAGGCCCATGTATTTTTAGGACCTTGCCCTGTTGGCACCCCATAGTGATCAGTCTGTCCTTGTGCCCATATGTCTGTCTGTCCAGTATCAGTTGTCCAGTACATATTTTTCTCCCCTTGGCTTATACTGGTTCATAATACTTCACGCGCATGTATAGAGTGTCTTTGGGTAAAGGGTGTGCAGTGACCCTGAACCACGTTGCAGGGTCTATAAGTTTAAGGCCATAGCAGAATTATGTGCAAAATCATTGTCCAGATCATATATTCTCTCCCCTTGGCCTTATCTGGCTAAGATAAGTCACAGAGTGCCTTGGGATAAAAGGCGTGCAGTGAGCTTGAACAAAGTTGTATTCTAAGTCAATGGGGAAGATCATTATCAAACCTCATTAACAAAGTCCTGTCTGGACCATTTGTCCTTTCTGGCTTTTGCTTTATTTAGAGAGTGTTTTTTAGTAAAGATTTTAAAATTACCATAATTATTAAACCATGTTTTCAATGTCATGTGATGGTCATATCAGATCTCTTCAAAATCCAGTTTAGGACCATAATTTTCTCCCCTTGGCCCATTCTTGCTCAGATTTAACAAAAAGACTTCTTGTAGATTATGGGTTTGCAGTAAAGTGAGTTAAAGTTTAATGTCAGTTGCAAAATTTCAGAGATAAAGGTCAAAGTAAAGTCCTCTTTAAAGCTTGATTTTTATCCTAATGTCCTTTATTTAAGCGGGCCTTTTGAGATGACCTCCATCAATGATGTTTAGCTTTTTCCTGTATTCCCTCTTTAATCAACAGAGAAATGTACATATAACAAGGAGTGAACCAGTTTATCATGTGATTTACTGTGACCTGATTATGTGACAAGCTGTTGCCTAATCACTTGAGGAACCGTCGCTGGATATGTGATGAACTTGTGGTGAACTATTTTCTGGTCACATGATGGAACTTTTTTCCAGTCACAAAACAAATATTTTAAAGAGAAGTAGTAGATTATGTAATAAACCAATTATTTCATGCCTACTAGGGAAACGGTCAAACCATTAAATTGCCCCTTGGTAGGAGCGAAGCCCTGGCCAATGGTCTACTCCTCTACAAAATAGTTTCTCTAGTATGCACTCAATAATCGTATACCATTATTGTACAGATTCAAGAACTTTTGGAATGATTTGTACACTTTATGCATTAAGAGGTTACTGTAAACAAACTTTTAATTGTGTACAAGAAATTTTTGCGAGGTTCACAAGAGCCTCATCATCCTGAATATTTCTCACTGTGAACCAGACCTCAAATGTCTCTGGTATCTGATTTTCCAGATAATCGTGAAAATTAGTCACCGCCAACCAGTGCATCTCCGGTAATCTGCAAACTAAAGTCTCCACGATAAAAGTTGGTTTGCGGTACAGTATAGTACCAGTAATATGACTAAGGTGCATACTAAGCATATAAAAATGCTTTTGTCTGTAACGCGTACCAGTATGTATATTTCGTACAAAACCTGGCACATATCTTTAAAATAGAAGAGTGACACTAACTTTTGCTATGATTTTATTGTACAAAAGTGAATTGTAATATACTCATCATGATTTATTACTGTAATATGGAATTTACCAAAGCTGAATGGAATCTAGATTAAGACTGTTTAAAAACACACTCATTCTAACCTCTTTGGTCGAACCGTACCTTAAGTATTATCAATTACACACAGAAAACCATGTTTATGCTCGTTACACAATCATTTTTTTCTCAAAAAGGAGGGAGGGGTTATACCACAATATTAAAAAAAAATCAAAACAAAGTTGCACTTTTACACATATACAAATGTTGGTATGATTGCTAATATTACAAACTGTGACTACTACATGGTGAAAAACATTAAAAAGAAAAAACCTGTAGGTCTTCAATTCTTTCTGTTATTAGGATGATAAGGGAAACTACATGTATCTTTCAGTCATACACTTCTATAAGATTACGAATGAATTATGCACAATCCATAAGATAGTCCATATAATAATTTGAAGTAATACATGTCACATCTTTCCTCTCATTAAAACGGCAAACTGATGAATGTAGAAACAACCCCCCCCCCCCCCCCCCCCCCCACTTCCATCTCAAAAACAAACCCTGAAGGTGCATATACTTGGAATATGGAAGACAATTTTTTTGTTTATCAATTTAAAGTTGGCTTAACTTTGAAGATAACCTGCTTTCTCAGTGGAGCTACGAAAGCTAACTACCATAGTTGGAAAAAAAATGCATACTGTTGATATTCTTTTACAGTGGTAGAAAAATTTTTCAGTGTCTTTTCGGAGAAAATTTGAATATTGTATACCAAATTATGACCAAAGACGAGATTAGAATCAAATATTACAGAAACTACAATCTTTTCATATCACAGATCTCTTGATTTTCTATTTATCTTAAGAATGATTTTCTATTTATCTTAAGAATGCATCTTATAAAATCAAAATACATACTGGTAAAATAAACAGTTAAACACACATACTGGGTAATATAAATCCACACCACATTTTAGTTGTTTTGAGGAAAGCTCTATTGAATAAGTCAAATTAATTACAGTGCAGTAGTTAAGTAGGCCAAAACAGTCTCCATCATCCAAGCCTGTTAATTGGAAAGTAAAAATTAAAAACAAATGTACACGTATTACACAACAGAATGCAAGATTAAAAAAAAAATTTTGATAGAGAGAAAATAATTAGTGTTTTAACGAAAATAGGGATATTTCAAATTCATGAATGGCAAATTTGAAAGAAAATATCCTTATATACTTGAAGTTAATAATGAGACATGTTAAGAAAATGAAGTCCAAATTTTGTACATATTAAACTTACAATCTCCATGTCAATTAAAATCTTGAATTCAATCCACAGGCACAGCTATCAAAACCAACAGATCTAAACGATCATCATACATTTAACTGATAATCTACCGGTACTGCACAAAGACATACAAAGTGAGAGAGGAAAACAACCAAGACCATATTACTGTCTCCATGAACACTAACTTTCCAATAATCCATAAATACTATATTAAATGAATATAAATAAGAAGCCTTTCATAAAAAAAAAAAAAGAAAAAAAAAAAAAAAAAGCACAAAAAATCTTGATATATGGAATGATTATCATCATGAAAAAAAAAAACCCATACAACTTAGCAATACATGTATATCTTATTTTTCCACCACACGAACCATCAAAATCATACATGAATAATCACACAAAATACATGGTTATAGTACTAAACTACAGATACACCAGTTCATGATGCATTCAACATGTCAATGATTCCTCCAAATGCACATTACAAATATTAAAATGCAGGACTGGACAACAACATGACTACTGGGTTAATCATGCATGAACAGAGAGGGCTTCATCTACAGTACACCCCAATAAAACATGATAAAACATGATTCAGCCATACACCCTAACATCTGCTTTATCTTTATTTAGAGACACTGGACAGAAAACATAATTCAATTGTCATTCTTGTTTCATTTCAAACAAACAATAACAAAAACAAAAAAAAACTCCCAACTTTTAAACCTTCTGATAAAAGATGTGTAGTATATGAAGTCTTGAATTCAATGTTTTTCTCCATGTACAGCAAATTTTTAAAATGTAAATCACAAATATCTCTTGCAGTGATCAATTGACAAAATTAAGAAAACATGAAAGACAAAGCTATGAAATCACAGAATGATTGTGTGTTCGTACCTCCTGCTCCCACACAATAGCACAACGATTCTACTGACAAAAACACCATGAAACAGCATAAAGAATTTGTAATATCGCACAGAAATAAATTTGGAGATGATATGAACAGGTTTTTTTCCATCTATCTGTATGGCACTGACACAGCAGAAAATGTTTGTCAAATCACTGTTGTTTTGTTTTGTCAAGACAAACAACGCATCAAAATATTGTAAGCCAACTTTTTCACTTTGTGAAATGCAAGGATATCATTAATGGGTGAAGCAAAAAGTACATCTCCTTATGCTTTACGGTATTGCAAATTGAAACCTAATATCTAAATGCATGCTGGATGATGACATTTTCCCTTAAAGAACCTAAATACTTTCGTGTACTTGTTTTTGACACAATTGTTTACATCAAGTTTGTCTAACCTTTAGGTGTTTCAATATGTTATGGCTGCAAAAGCATGTGAATGGTGTTTGGAAGCTGAAAATGTGATGAGGTGGCAAAACAGGTTAATGCTCCAAGTATATTTCCGTAGATTGAAGTTGAAAAGCTTCTTGAACATTTACATCTGTTTTTTAATAGGACTGCATCTTAAACAAAACAAAACAAATCTACCAAGACCATGAAATGGGCAAACAGTTAAATGCTCCAAGTATATTTCCATAGATTGAAGTTGAAAAGCTTCTTGAACATTTACACCTGTTTTTTAATAGGACTGCATCTTAAAAAAACAAAACAAAAATCTACTAAGACCATGAGATGGGCAAAAGCATAAAAAAAAACACTATCAGAGTGTAACTATTCTTGGGTTGACTAGATCTGAAACTTTCATAATTTAACAGAACTGGCTAAATTGTAATTTCAACAGAATCATGAAAAAAAAAATCAAAACAGCCATAAATGAGTTTATGTTCTACCTGCATAATTCATCATAATGCAATGAAAACGATCATTGGAAACTGACTCGCCATATTGTACTAGGAATGAATCTGGCTTGTATTACCTTGGAAACCTCAAGTAGCTCTGAAGCATACCTCTTTCACATGTACATCGATCGTCTGAGACAGACAATTTCATTAAAACATGATATTATCCCCATCATCAAACTTTCAATGTGTACAATAAAATTTAGATTTCTAATTTTGTTCTATCATCAGTGTACATGATTGGAAAAACAGCAGCAGATTTTCCTTTTGTATAAATATCCTTTTTACAGAAAGGCCCCTTATTGATATTGAAATCTATTTACAGATACATAATAATTGAAATCATCTTTTCTATTAGTAACATAGAAGAACTAAGTTTCCTTCAATCTTTGTTCCACTTTGGACAAAACATTTGATTTCAGCGTCATTTGTTATCTTATCCAGTCATATAATATCACTTTCTTCTTCCTTTGATGTTTCTAGGGGCCGTTCTGTAAACCAGCAATGATCTGCAGTCTTTGTATATTGTATTCCAAGGTTCCGGCAACACATCATGGCAGTGAGATCTGGGTGCTATCAGGAAATCCTTAGGGTTCAGCCTTCGTTATACTGGGGTACTTCTTCCAGATTCACACCCATTACCTTCATATGCAAAACCAGAATATTGACAGTCAATTTTACAGAAAATGTTGTCAATCATAAAATTAGTCATACTCAATGTACTGAAAGTTTACGCAAACATAAGTGTTAAATATTATGCAAATCTTAAATGCAATACATGTACATGAAGAAGAGGTAATTGGTACAAATAAGTTCATAGGGCAAGATTAATTAATGCCTACAATTTTTAAAGAAAATTAAAGTACGACTAGATTCCTTTAGTCTATTCTTACACTAGAATCTAACTTTTATGTGCCACAATTTCATATCACAGAAACTAATTTTCAAGACTGTGCCTACGTATATATCCTAATTTCATTAAAGAACTAGTTAATAGCCAGACATGATGACAAAATTCTAGCAAACCTAATTTTCTCAGGTCGTAAATACATCTAAGTTAGTTAAGTAAGCAGCACAATCATTGCTCTGATGTGTTTGATCTCTGGCCCTCTACTTACCCACACGTTCAGCGGGTCCCCAGATTCTGACCGTGCCATCATCAGAAGCACTGGCCAGCATGCCGGGAAGTTTGGGATTCCAGTGAACACAGTTAACTGTCCGAGCGTGTCCTTCCAGGACCACTATCGGTTCTTCTTTCCGCAAGTGCCACAAGTATACTTTGTGATCTACATTGTAGAAAAATATGATGGGGAAGGCTCACCAATGACACACCAAAGGGTAGGTAAAAACAAAATGAATAAGGTTTTACTTTTTACAATGCAAAAAGATGCTATAATATTCTCCCCATAAAAATAATTGTAACAATAATTCATTAATTTAGGTTACACTATAAATCAATATTTTACCTTCACTTCCACTGGCAATGAAATCTTGATTAAGACCTCCAAAACATGAATGTATAGTGTAAAACCCCTGGGTGACCCCTTGAAATTTCCTCACTAAGCACTTGTCACGCAAGTCCCATAAATGAATTCCCTGAAAAAATATCAATTCAACTTATTTTAGTGCATGACATACATGTTGATTTTATAAGGCTTTCTTACCAAAAGAATCACAGTGCACTTTTAGTGTTCATGAAAATAGAAACTATAATAGGTGAACATACATGTAAAATGCCATCTCTTAATGGCTTTCTCCATTAATTTATACATCAATGATATCAAATTAATCTAAAGGGATTTTTTTTTTCAATCAGTATGAATATAAAGGATAGTAAGATTTTGTTAATTTGCAAGATATCCTACCTGAGTAGCTACATTGAGTAATATTAATTTGCCTGTATCATTTAATGTGAAAGACATGACTGGATGATCCTCTTGTATTCTACAAATAGAAATTCAGAAGTTCAAAACAAAACGATGGGTCAACAAGCCATATACCTATCAAGAGTACGTAAGAGAAATTAACGTACACGTTAAAATCTGCCAGTTCATCAAAGTTGTATCCCCTGACCCTATGATGGGTGTCGGCAGCTAGGACGGTTTTCCCATCGTTCTGACAGGCGATACACTGGACGCGGACCCCTTCCCATGAATCCAACACATTGCCATCTAGATCCTAAACAAGCAAACAATACCATTTGGCCAACATGTATATATACACAAAGCTTAAAGGTTATTGTAGAGAATGTTTTTAAACTAATAGCAGCAAGTTCAATGCCATCAATACTATCATTTTTTTTTGTTCTTAGATTTAAATTAAATAGCAATGAATGAATGATTTGAGTTAACAAGTAAATTATAGTAAAAAAAAAATTCTTCTGATACAATTTTCCTCTGATTTAGTAATGTGTCAAAAAACAACCAATTGCTTAAATAGAAATTTAAAATCTTATGATATTAACATTCATTTTTTTCCAGAAATTTGAGAAAAATATTCTCTACTTACACATTGATAAAATTGGCCCCTGATTCCCCCTGTGACAAATTTTTTACTGTCCATATGCCAGGATGCGGTGGTTAGACTGTCCTCTGGGGACTGGCTCATCTTGACCCTCAGATCACCAGTCTACAACACAGAAACACAGTTGTTGAGACCTGTTCAGAAGAGCAGGAGCTTCCTACCACTCGCTAGAATTCCCTATCCCTATGATATAACTGTTTGCACTAAATAATTGGCCCCTGATCTGCTGAACTGGCCTATGGTTATTTGCATCAGTTTGCTCCAACAATGGGTTTTTTTTTATTATTACAAAAGTGTTTCTCTTGATGATCAAGTACGAGTATAAAATAATTGTGTGAAATCTATATAATTACATGTACAGTATATAAATATGAAAATCAGTACTGCTTGTAATAAAAACAGAAATTGTGAAAGTTAGTATATTTCACATATTAAACATACATGTAGATGCAAGTACATAAAATGTAGTATCGGCTGCTTACTGTAAAAGTGGTTATTTATGCTGGTGGTTAAGTATGTGTTTCTATGGTCTAACAAAACACGTGGGTATTAAATAGGCAGATGCGTGATTTACCACACTAAAGTTGTCAGTTTTTTACCATACGCGTTGGGGTATTTTACACGGTTTTAAGCTTACCGCATAACTAGTGTAAATTTTCCCCATGCGGAATTAAACAATTTTACAGTAAACAATGGTTGAATTGGAGTGAAAGAATCATACCTCCACATTCCACAACCAGAGATCGGAGCAATCATCCGGGCCGCAGGCAATAATGTGAATACCATCTGGGCTCCAGGAAATGTAGGACACCCCATAGGCATGGTTGTCAAACGTCTTCTTAATTCTCAACTCATATGTTGACTGAAATATAAACTTACACATCTACAATTCTGTGCTTGTTTTCTGGTAACAAGTTACAACTTAGAATAAGATTACAGCCAAAAATGTTGTAAACAAATTATTGCTTCAGAAATTGGTTTAATTTTTTTTCTTGGAGTTAAAAGTAAGTGTTTAAATGGAAATATCTGACTGATAAGATTAAAATTACAAATGACTTAAATGGATCTGAATGACTTACAAAATCAATCTCCCAGATAATGAGGGAGCCATCTTTTGAGCCAGTTGCCAGTTTGGTGCCGTCCGGGGAGAATCGACAGAACCAGACTTCATCGCAGTGGTCATTGAGAGTTTGTATGGTGACAGACGGAAACTGGTCTCTGTAAAACGACATAAACTTTTTATTTACTGTGCTTGATGAGACATTAATTGATACCTAATACATGTAATATGCAGAGAAACGTTTAATTAATAAAATTGTCCATTTCTGTACCATATAAGGTTGATAAATATATTCAACAAAATGAGGAAAATCTATAAGATTACCGCTTGTAAAGGAAAAAAAATATTTTCATGTATAGAGTCATGCAAATAGAACAATAATCCCACCTGCTACACATGTGGTCTATGAGTAGAGAGACTGCATCCAGATTGCCGTCAAACTTAGTGTTATGGTACGGACATTTCTCCTTTTGCTGCTCCACAGCCTGATTCAGGAGGGTCAGCAGTCTGCGTGGAGGTAACATCACAGATGGGGGCAGGAAAGCTGTAATGTTTCACACAAGTTATTCATCTGACACAGAATACCTGCGAGTTTTTATATAATCATAAGTTTGAAATACTGATTTATTAAAAAAATATTGAAAAAGAGAGACATATTAGATCTTAGGTTATAGTCTGTCCCAAGTTGTTGCTTCTGTCAATTTTTGCTTATTTTTGATTAAGATAAGCATACCTGTCAATGAAGTACAATTTAAATTGATAAAAAGAAAAAAATCCAGGATTTCTCCATTGAAACATTGTCTGTTTATACCCGACATAGAATTTCACATGAACAAAAACAAACATACTATGGAGATTCAAAATTGGAAAAGTTTACATCTTTTCTCCATTTGGAAGTACTCGGGACATCTCGCACATTTTTTTAATGTTATCATCCAAGGTACTTAATATTGTTTGCGATGCAAAATTCCCGTAGACTTTCTATTTCTGGATGTGTATTGAAACCTGAAGCGGTAGAGGGGGCATTTCAGAATAGATAATCTGGACTTTTTTCATTCTAGTGAATGGATGTACTTTGGACACAAAGGTATTTATGACTATCGAGATATTACACAAAAAGTGGTGGAAGCAGAAACTTGCGACAGAGAGAAATACATTTCTTCTTACATTTAAACTATAACTGGTTTATTGTTTTATAATTAATAGACAACATAAAAGCTTGACTGTCTTAACATGCAGACTTAACAAGTCTTCACTTCATACAGAGTAAATCTTACTCTGTAGTTTCTCTATAAGTTTGGTACGAGATTCCACGCCTTTCCCTGCCCACTCTGCTGTCTCACGTAAGTCCTG